>JAMALN010000999.1:0-13630 GCA_023630115.1 Cutaneotrichosporon sp. PK4640 | reverse complement strand
ATGTCCGACGGGACGGCGCCGAGGGGCGCCCGTCGCATGTCGGTATGCATGCCGTGCACGGGCCCGTCTCCCAACAGAGCCGTCTTGGTACAACGCACGGATGACTTCGATATTGCGCACGATCTTGTTGCGCGTGGCCATGATGATCCAGTTGTCGGTGAACACCTCGTCCATTACGATGGGGTAGTACACGAACGCACCGTCGGCGTCCATGGAAGGGTTGCACCGCAGGAAGGACATGATGACCGTAACGGGATGCAGGTCGCTGTACATCCACGAGACGATCGAGCGGTACAGCGTTGGGGGACCGGCGTTCTCCAGCCCTTCGGGCACCGGAAGAATGGCATTGGTCTGGCGTCAGCGAGGGATAAACCACAACTCAGCCTCTATCGTCGGTGGCAACATACCAGGACAAGGGAGTGATCAAACCTGTCGATTAAGGCCTCAGGCCAGTCGTCGTCGGCAGGACACATGCGGTCTAAGTCGTCCTCGAGCAGCCCAGGAGGGAGGAACCTGTAGGTCGATCGATTCGGGTTGGGCACGTCGACGAAAATGCGCCTGTGGTTAGAAACACCAGCAGTAAACTCACCCGTTGGCAACTGGATTCTCGTCCCAGGCCTTGCGAAGGATCTGGAGCCCCGCGTTCATAAGTTCGGTGGGGATGACGTCGTTGTCGTCGTCGAGAGCAGTGGAGAGGCCGCCGTCCTTGATGGCCGTGGCCAGGAGATACAGGTAGACCTGGACCTGCTTAGGGAACCTGCTGTCAGCTGAGCTGTAGGAAGGCGCAAGGCAGCATAATGTACTCACATACTGGGCTCGCCGTAGATGTCAAACGTGTTGGCCTCGGCATGGTGCGCCGCAGCGGGATTGACGGCCTCAACGGACTGCTGGATCTTCTGTTGGGCTTTGACGGCCTCAACGGACTGCTGGATCTTCTGTTGGGCTTGGGCCTCCTCGAGTTCTCGTTCCCGCTCTTCGTTTTCCAGCTCGACGAGTCGTCGCTCCTCGCGTTCTTGCTTCCGCCTCTGCTTGCGGAGGTCCTTGCTACTCTTCGGTTTGCCCATCACTGGATAGTCGGGCGCGATGTATGCCTGATAGGGCCGCTCGGGCCGCTCGGGCCGCTCGGGCTTCTGTTCCTGGCGGCGGCGAGGCATGATGAGGTAGTTGGATGTCGAGAAGAGGGGTGGAGTGATAGTGGATGGATGGGTGGGTGGATGGATGGATGGATGGATGGATGGATGGATGGACTGAACGGTGGAAGAATGAGCTATTAGAGGGAGGGGAGTGGGTGGGTGGCAAAGTGAGTCGAGTTTGAGGTGTCGAGGGGACTTGGTTCGTTTAAGCGACCCCATCCATGGGCGCATGGGTGCATGGGCGATTACTCATATTTACGCATTCGCCACGATCGCCACAGCACCGCATGCACCGCAGAAGCACGCCCACGATCCAACCGAGGCGAGAGGGGCGCAGCGGCGCAGGGGAGTGAGAACGTTTAACGTGGCGTAAAGTGTGAGGCGCCGATCGCCGATGGGCGTGAGATGAGAAGACGAAGCACGAGCGGGCATAGGGAGTGGGCAATCGCGTACAGCCTGCCTAGAGTGGTGCCTGTAGACTGCTTGGAGTATTGTGACCTGTGAGTAGATGGGCGGCAGAGGCGCGGGGGGGTCAATGGATACTCAATGGATACAGGCTGTAGGCTGCAGGCTGTTCGTGTCGCCAGATCGCCAGCTCGCTAGCTCGCTAGCTTGGGTCTCCAGAGGCGTGGCCTGGGGTGGGCCACCCCCACAGGCCCCACGGGGTTAACGCCACCATGCCACACGCGGCCGCCCTCTCCGGGGGCGTCAGGGAACGAGGCTTGTCCATGTCCGATCCGCCCACCCTCCCGAGGCAGCGAGATCGCTTCAACTGCTCGAGGAGGGACAGGTGCGACGATGCGCGTGTGTGTGGGCGTGGGTGGCAACTCGGTCTCACTGGTTCGACATGCCAGCCAGCTGGGGTAAGGTGTACAGGCCGTCTCATTCCTGTGCGATGCCCACCTCAACCCCGTCAACCCCACCACAGCGTGGGGAGGCTGGCCCCCTGCACAGTTGCCGTCGTAGCGAGTGTGTGGCGCAGGATGGAGAGCCAGAAGGGGGGAAGACCGTACTCCAGGACCGGCATTGACAGCTTGACAGCTGGTCCCCGCAGCATGGAGGGTAGGGCGTATGTCCGGATCGTCAGGTCTGCCGCCCCGGCCGCCGGGTATGACATGGCCGCCGAGCCCGGTCAGAGGGAGACGAGGCGAAGGAGCCGCTAAATCTGGTGTGCATGGATGGTGGTCGAGTCATTGAGATGTTCAGGTGCCAGCTGAGATGGCTTCAACTTTCACGAGATGGAACATGAGATGGAAATAGTGGGTGGGCGTGGGGAAGAGCGCTGAAAGACGCGGTATAACGAGAAAGTCGCGTCGCGATCTGTACGGTGAGGGCGGGGATAGAGCGCTCTTCGCGCAGTCGTGCCGATCGGCATCTGGGTGGATTTGCCGGCATCTCGGCACATGGCCGATCACAGGCACGGATCAGGGGGCAGGTGGCAGTCACCTCCTGCTAATCTCGATGCCGCTCGTCAAAAGCCCGGCAAGGTCGGACAGGGAGGCAGCGAGGCGTGTGGCATGTCATTGGCCGCGGGGTGGGGGTTGGGATTCTCGATATACCCCCCCGCCGGGTCCCACTTCTCCCCCCGCCCCCCGCTGATCACTTTGGCCAGCCCGGAGCCCTTCGAGGAGTCCCGCGGGGTGGGGAGGGCTCAGTGCCCAGCACCCCGTCGAACTGCTCGGTGAGGACTCTGACTATGGTTCCGATGCCACTGGCCATTGTCTGCATCATGCAAACGCAACCGTGCAACCATGCAACCATGCAACCATGCAACAATCCAACTATTCCACCCACGCAACTGTGCTAGTGATGCCCGAATGACTGCATACAATGAACCTTCTGACCAATGACTACTGGTATCTCCTGCCTGCTGCTGCACTCCTCCTCCTCCTCCTCCTTCCTCCACCGCACTCCCCGCTGCGCTCTATGACCTCCTTAGACGGCCGCGGCAACAGCCACGTTCTCGACGTGGGCGAATGCCCCCTTGATGTCGGTGCGGGCCTGGGCGACAGGCGCCTTGGCGGCGAGGGCCTTCTTGCGGCGCTCGGCCTTGGCCTTGGCGGTGAAGGTCCAGTCCTTCTCGGCCTGCGCGCCGAGGGGCTGGGCGGGGACGGCCATGAACTCGGAGAAGTAGGCCTCGAGGTCGGCCGTGTCCTCCAGGTCGCAGACCATGGCGACGTAGCCGTCGGGGCGGACAACCACCACGGCGCCCTTCTCGGCGTCGATGCCGTACTTCTCGTACGCGTGCCCGTGCCCGCGGTGGTAGGTCTCGCAGTCGGCGTAGATCTTGTCGTAGTCGAAGGCCGGGTAGAGCGCGGGGGCGGGGAAGTCCTGCATGTCGATCTCGTCGCGGTTGTTCGAGTGGATCGTGATGACCTCGAAGACGCCGTCGCGCTTGCAGTCGGCGGGGGTGAGGCGCGAGACGAAGGAGTCGGCCGAGTCGAGGTGGGCCGCGAAGCGCTCGATGCGGTCCATCTGGGCCGGGTTGACAGCGTTGCCCGCGAAGAGGAGGACGCGGTACGAGCCGTTCATGTACAGCAGGTCGCCGAGGGGGAGGGCGAGGCCCTCGGAGTGGCGGCAGACCTGCTCCGACTTGAAGCGGGTGCCGACGGCGATGTTCTTGGCGAGGCCGGCCTTGGAGGCGACCTTGTTGCCGTTCTTGCCCGTCTTGGCGACGATGGCGCTCTCATCGTAGTCGACGGCCGTGCCCGAGGTGAAGAGCGCGTTCTTCATGAACGCCTCCTTGAACGCCTCCATGGAGACACCCGAGCCGTCGAGCACGTCCTTGGCGGGCTTGCCCGAGAAGAGGCGGGAGAACTTGTGGTCGAAGTCGATGAGGGCCTGCGCGAACGGCTGGCGCTCCGACTCGTAGGTCTTGAGGAGCGAGCGCTTGGCGCGCTTGGTGAGAACCATGCCGAGCTTCCACCCGAGGTTCCAGGTGTCCATCATCGAGGCGTTCATGCCCTGGCCGGCCTTGGGGGAGTGGGTGTGGCAGGCATCGCCGGCGATGAAGGCGCGCTCGGCGACGCTGTACTTGTCGGCGACACGCTGGCCAATGTGGTACGCGGTAAACCAGTCCATGCGCGAGTAGTTGAGGTAGTAAGGGGCCATGATCTTGCGCGCCGAGTCGACAATCTTCTCGGGCGTGAACTGCGAGCGGTCGACACGACCGCCCTGGTCCGCGCGCTCCTGCATCTGGATGTAGAAGCGGACGAGCTTGTCCTCACGCGGGATGATCATGACGGAGCCGCTCTCGGCCGAGTGGATGGCGCAGCGGGCACGCACGTCGGGGAAGTCGGTCTCGGGGACAATGTCGACGACGCCCCAGATGTAGTCCGTCTGCTCGCCGACCATGTTGAGGCCAAGGTTGCGTCGGACCCACGAGCGGCCACCGTCGCACCCGATCATGTACTTGGCGTGCACAGTCTCGACGAGGCCGGCCTGGGTGCCCTCGGGAAGCCTGTACTCGGCGTCGTCCTCCTCAGCGGTGGTAAGGGTGGTGCGGAAGAGGCCGTTCGAGACCTTGTGGCCGAACTGCACGGGCTCGGCCTCCTCCTCGCCGAGGTAGCGCAGCTTGACGGTGATGGGGTAGGCGTCCGGGTCATCAGCCTTGCTCTCGTCGACCTCGATCGACTCGGGGAGGAGGGGGCGCTCAACGGAGACACGGCCCTCGGACACCTCGTGGATCGAGTCGAGGAAGTGGCGCTCGATCAGGCCCTGGTGCAGGACACACTGGTTGTAGCGCGAGACACCCGGGATGGTGTCCGGGAAGCGGTCGGTGCGGCGGATCATGCCGTTCTCGTCGGGGTTGTAGAGGTTGATGGTGGTCATGTCGTTGGCGGCCTCGTAGATCTGGGGCATGCCGAGGTTCTTGAGGCACTCGAGAGTGCGGGGCTGGAGGCCGTCGGCCTGGCCGGTGAAGATCTTGGTCGAGCGCTTGTCGACGATGCGCACCTTGAGGTTGGGGTCCTGGCGCACAAACTCGGAGAGCGTGCGCGCAGCCATGAGGCCCGCAGGCCCGGCGCCGATGATGAGGACCTGGGGTCAGCAATGTCACTCGGTGAGGTGAGCACTCACGTCGCAGTGGGTCTCAATCTCCTGGGTCATTATGGTTGTGGACTTGGAGAACTTCTGGGGAGAAGGCGACGCTGGTCCTGCGTTTTAAGGCATACCTCTGGCCACCTTGCACGTGTAGGGATGCCCCGGACGCCCCCCGGCGGTCACGCGTGCCGCAAGCGTGGCAAGTGACCGACCCCCTCTGGCCTCGGTGGTGCTGTGCCTTCGCTTCGCCGAGCGATCGATAACATGGAGTTCGGCATCACTCCATGAAAACCGAGAGGGTCTCGGAACGGCCGAGGACACGCAACAGCGCACTGGGTAGGTGCGTGGGTCCGGTGGCCCAATCGGCGCCGAGACGTGACGCGGTGATGACGGGGCCCAGGTCCGCGCGCTCCGGGGGCGCTTGGCGGCATTCGGTATGTGGACCTCGATGTGGACGGCGATCGAAGGGCGGCTGGGCATGTGGGCGACGGCGTCGAATGAGAGCCGTTGGAAACGGAGGCCGGAGGAGGATAGAGGTAGAGTGCCACTCCACGAGATGGACCTGACGGCTGCGCAAAGTGATCGGGTCGGGTGGAGGTGGAGTAGAATGCGGGGGTGGTGGGATCAAGTGGGGTCAGGCACGCGGGGGTAGAAGGGACCCCATGCGGCAACGGCTCATTTCTTTCATTCTCTCACATCATCCTCTCCGCCTCCCTCTCCTCTTCCGCCCCGTCACATGTCCCTGGATCGAGCGGGAGCCGCAAGCTCTGGCTGGCACAGGTAGGGCACGTGACGGCCGCCGAGTGTGCCGAGCAGACACCGCTGTACCTCTTGGATCCTCCTGGGTGGACACGCGGGTATACCAGCCAGGGAACTAGCGCGGGGTTAGACTCTAAATCCACATGCCGAACGCCGCGGTCGCCGCTCCCGATCCGTCACACCACGAGACCTGAGCGGAAGTACGGAACCAGCATGGCGCTCGGCGGCCCCGAGACCGAGGTGGGGAGCTTGGCGGGGTACGGGGTGGGCGGCGGGGCTGGATGTACCTTGTGCGGAGACGTGGACGCCGCAGAACAGCGCTGTGCGGGGTCGAGGATCGGAACGCGTCGAGCTACGGGGATTGGCTCCCCGCGCGGCTCGGGAGCCTGGCCGTGGGCGCAGGCAGGGCTCGGCGATCACTCGGCATTGAGGTACAGGACCCCGCAGCGGATTGTCTGCTCGAAACGCCTGCGGAGCCGCTGACGATATTAAAGGGCGGGACTTGGCATTGTCCACTCCATCTTTCCAGCCACCATGTCCACCCCCGACTACGCCGCATACACCCAGACTGTGTAAGTCGCCTGTGCACGCCTCCAGGCCGCGCTGACAGCAGCATCGACTCGATCGGGCCCAAGGCCAGCCCGCGCGTCAAGGCGGTCTTCCCGATCCTCATCAAGCACCTCCACGCGTTCATGGTCGAGGCGGACATTTCGACCGAGGAGCTGCTGGCCGCGTGCGACATGATGGTCGGCGCTGGCAAGGTGTCCGACGAGCGCCGCAACGAGGTCCTCCTCATGTCCGACACGTTCGGGTGCGAGTCCCTCTGCGACACTTTGGACGCCGCGCGCGCGGCCAAGGCGGCGGACGCGGCGGCCAAGGCCGACGCCAACGGGCACCCAGACTCGGAGGCCGCCATCGGGTCCTCGGCCATCATCGGCCCCTTCTACCGCACCGGCGTGCCCGAGCAGCCCAACGGCACCTCCATCATCCGTCACCCGGAGCCCAACGCGCCCTACACCTTCATGCACGGCACCATCTTCGGGTCGGACGGGCAGCCGCTGCCTGACGCGCTGATCGACATCTGGCACGACGCGCCGGACGGACTCTACGACGCCCAGACCCCCGAGAAGCCCGAGTACCACTGCCGCGGGCGCTTCAGGACGGACAAGGACGGCAAGTGGAGCGCCATCATCCTCAAGCCTACCCCCTACCCCATCCCGTACGACCACCAGGCCGGCGCCATCCTCCAGATGATGGACCGCCACCCGAACCGCCCGGCGCACGTCCACCTCTGGATCCACCACCCCAAGCACCGCAGCTTTGTCACCCAGATCTTCAACTCGGACTCGGAGTACCTCAAGGACGACGCCGTGTTCGCCGTCAAGGACAACTTGATCGTCGACTACAAGCCCATCTCGAAGGACTACAAGCAGCCCGAGGGCCTCGACGGCGAGGTCATCTTCGAGCTCAAGCAGGACTTCCGCCTCCCCGCCCTTGCCTAAGCGCGAGAGGGCAGACGTTTGCCAAGCGATCAAAGCCAGGGCTGGGATGCCGAGCAGGCACGAGGAGAAGGCCGAGGAGCGAGCGGAAGTGCCGAAGTGAGGGAAGTGGAGAGTGGGGGTGGGCGACTTCGTGGAGCGTGGATGGGAGGGTGAAGGAGGATGGAGCGGGGAGTGCGACCAAGGCGAGCGGGGACGATGAGGAGTGCGAGGGGCGATGGGGAGTGCGCAGGCCCGAGAGCGGAGTGCGAGACATTGGGCAAAAGTTGGACAAGCAGAATAGACATCCGGATGAAGCAGTCTTCGTTAATCTCCAACGCCTGTTCTGCCACGACTCTACAACTCATGACTGACAACCATGACGCACTACCCCTCCCACCTGGCATCCTGAGACGCCGCCATACGCGGGACACCGACGCACCCGGCGATAAACCCCGCCATCGGATCACTCACCTCGCGAGCTAACCGCGCATCCCGCCGACCCCGACGCGGCAGGCACGCCGAAACGCGCCGCGACGTCGAACCGCATAGTACACGTGCTTAATGAGGTATGCAGCTTGACAATGCGAGGCTCACCACAGCCGCCGGGCAACGAGGCCAATGTACGCCGCTGATCACCTCAACCCCCCGCCACACCTGAAGTATGGAGCTTCCCTGTACAATAATTCGCACCTCCACTTTGTCCGTCCCAAGACCGGACTTTGGCCCGATTCCGCACGGCCGTGTCCATCATTCTCCGCAACAACGCATGCGAGAGACTTGAGACTAGTGCCATTGAGTGCGGCGCGTTGTAGGCTACATTCCAGTATGTGTATGAAGCCTTTAAGCCACTTCGGCATCCACATTTTAACCGAATGTCCAGGTGAGATTGCAGAGGACAATGCAGGGCTTCTTCTGAATACAGCTGCTTCCCCAATCGCTCTGGACATGTGCGTGCGCATAGCACTGTTAGATACTGTAGCCGCAGAACAGGGCTCTTTGATAATGGTACAATGGGTGCATATGAGTGATAAGTAATGGAATACCGGCGAATACAGTATATAGGTGGGAAGGCAGTTTTCTACTTCCCGGTGCTCTCCCTAATAGCCGGACTAATCACGTACAGCAAACGGAGCGCGTTGAGCGGAACGCCCTCAACAATGGCGCGCGTTTATTTAATCCCCGCATTTCCATCCAACTTCCCAGAACCGATCCGTTTTATCCTGCAACCTCGCCGCACATCCCTGCATTCCCAGCAGCTTTCCTTAATTTGCCCGAACAACCACCCGAACATCCTCTTGCGCTTGCATGCATCTATCTCTACATCTCATACTTTGCAGAGGAATAGCTTGCAAGTAGACGAGCCTGCCCTGTGAATATGCAGGCTGTGGATGCATGCAACAGCGAGTAAAGGCCACATCCACTTCCCTTTCCTAGCCACCATCTGCCCCTATGTTCGAACCTGCTAAACATGCATTCATCTCATTCGAGTAGATGGATGTGATAGAGCTTGGTCCTCTCTATCTCCTTGCTAAGTTAGAAGTCTTGAACGGCTGTCTACATTCTGTTCGAAGAGGTGAGCAGTTGAATGTTCCTACAGGTGGAGGTGTCATGAACCGTGTCAACAAACACGCCTCACGCCACTCAAGGCGCAAGGGCGCAACCTCCACCTGGCGCAACCTCCACCTCCACCATAGTCCACGTCATTCCCCAGATAGTCCCGCACGCCCCGTGCACCTCCTGTCCTCGCCTTTATATACCTCGCTATCCATTGTAGACTTGTTCAACGATGGATCATACGTCTCAAACGCAACCCACCTTGCCACGAGCGTCGAGTTTGGCCCGAGTGTCACCCCTCCAAGTACCCGCCACGACCTACGCCCCCCTACGCCCTCGTCCTCCGCCACAGTGCCTGCGCCCTTCTGGCGTAGGTGCCGTCTGACCTCATCGTCACCAACCTGACAGGAGGTGTGGCCTTCCTGGGTGAGAAACACTGACATCCAGGTTGAGCATGTTCGAGCTCATTTTATTGTCTCTACACATGTCCATTGTGTAGAGAACATCCTCTGCCATCTGCATCTGCAACATAGTGCTCTTGAACATGTTGCATGCATTGTTTAGAGAGGTGTTCGAGCAAATTAAGGAAAGCTGCCGGGAATGCAGGGATCTTCAGCGAGGTTGCAGGATAAAATTCACCGGTTCAAGGATAGCTCCACCGAACGGACGGGATTAAATCATTTCGCAACAATGGCCAGGCGCAGCCCTTGAAGAGGATGTACACTAAGGTAGCACATAGAGTCGATCAGTGGCGTTTCGGAAAGCCGCCGCGGACATGCATTCGGCGTGGTTGGGCGATTTAGCTTGCCCCAGACTCATCATGAGCATCGCTTACTTCGCACCGACCATTTCGAGACCCGTGTCATGGTCCCGTGGCAAGGCAACTGAGCTGGGGATGCGCTTCCTGGTCCACCCTTCCTCCTCCCCTGCCTTAACCCCATCGAGCATGTATGGAACTTGCCCTGCGTGAGCTGACGTCTCTGAGGCCTCGTCTTACCAGGCAGGCTGGCCTCTTGGACGCTGCAGTCCAGTTGTGGCAGGCAATAGACCAGGAGATGAGTAATTGACTTATGATATCGATGCCAGACAGAATTCAGGCCGCTGTAGAGGCTGAGGGTGGATTTATAGCCTACTAGCTTGTCAGGTCTCCAGAATTTAGGTACACCCTTCTTTCCACCTTCTCCTGTGCCTCCCGAAGTATTACATTAATATCTGAGGAATTGAATAAACTGTGCAGCGGCGACGGCGACGGCGATGAGGGCAGCAGCGTCGCCACCCCTGAAATGATCGACTCTATGTGATACCTCATTGTAGTTGTGGCATTGCCACATGCCACTTGTGCGGCGATACTCACTGCCCCTGCTGCATACTGGATGCAAACTTTGAAGTCAACGCTGGACATTGGTCGTCTCACAATGCTCCTCACCAAAGCCATTGTCCTCTTCTCTGTCACCAGTACGCCCCACCAGCAACTGAGGGACAGGTGCTTGGAGACGATGTCTGCTTGGTGACGATCGTGTGCTCCTCCCATCCGCTCTCGACGCTTCCCTCCTCCCTCTCACAGACGGAGAGGCGCGCCACTTCCATGGCTCTCTTCAGACCTGCACTTTTCAATATCCGTTGGGGCGCACATCCTTTCTGTTCTCTGTGATGGGGGACAGAGCTTGGGACTACTTTTCTGGCACTCCCCGCTTCACCACTACTCATACCGCTGCGAGTGGATACGAGGTGCGAGTCGAAACTAGGCGTGAGTCGATACCAAGCGCGAGTGCATACTGGGTGCGAGCGGGCTCGTCCTCTTCAGACCCATACGGCAACCGAAGCGCAGGATGTGCCATGAACATGTGTAAGTGGGCTGTGTTACCTCTCTGTCTTACCGGCCCGGGGCTCTTTCACACGCAATTCCCTGTGGAGTGAAGGCAAGGAGAGAGGCTCGCCCTTCGGCGTCATCCTCGGCATTGCCGACAGGAACATCCCGATTCGGGGAGTCCTTCTCCCATGAGAAGGCTGTGGGGACGGAATCCTTCATGGTCACCCGTCTGGCGATAACGTGTGAAGAAGAGGCCTGGTCAGTGTTCGCACCCCAGACATGCAAGAGTGCCGAATCCCCCTCTATGCGGGGATACCCGCGAGTCCCGGTGTCGGTCCTCCGCCTGTGTATCTCTCACAGATGGAAATCAGGTCACCAGTCGCCACACTGCACCACCATTGCAGCGCCCTGCACAAGTGATGCTTACTCGACCAAACACATGCCAGCTGCCAATGCCCAAGCGTGAGATACTCACAGTACACGGGTCCCCCAAGAAACCGAGAACAGCCCCACCTACTGCGTCTGCCACCTCCCACGGCCCATTGCGGAACACCTCTTGGGTAGATGGTACGGTGCGAAAGCAAGTCAACCATGCGTGGATGTGGAGGGGCAGCTCATCCCTTGTCTGTTAAAAGCGGCCTGACCTGCTAGTGGAGAATCCCACCATCTTCACGATCGACAAGAACCCTCGAGACCACCCACGCATCACCATGGCTAACCCGGCTCCCCCGACCCAGCCTACCGGTACCGGCACCGCCAAGCCCACCGAGTCCACCAAGTCCACCAACGGCCCCCCCCCTCTCGACCCCGTCTTCTTCACTTTAAACCCGACCCCTGAACGCCCCGCCATCCTCGCGTTCCACTGGTACGACAAGGAGACGAAGTGGGACTTCCCTCCCGCCATGACTGGCTTCGACCGTGCGCTCCACACCGCGTTCCAGTACGTCCTCATGGCCCATGTCGGTCATGCCGGCGAGGTCCTCACCAAGGACGACTCGGAGGACAACGAACGGCGCCGCAAGATGGGCGTTAACATTCTCCAAGGCTTCGCTCGCACTCTTCACATGGTCGTTGACGGCCATACCACGGTGGAGGAAGCCACCCACCTCAACCACACCGTCTACCTGGCGAAGTGGATCGATGCGAATGTGAGCTCGAACCTTCCGCATTGCAATCTGACGCACCAGGCCAGCAACATACATCCGCTTAAGGCGGAATTTGAGAACTACGACATCGCCCAGACCCTCGCCACCATCAAGGTCCTCAACGACCGCGGCCAGCGCCCCATCGTGTACTACAGCGCCGACTTCCTGTATTACAAGAGTCACCTCGAGAGCGGCCGTGACGCATACGGACTCAACTTCGATTTCGTCTCGGTCCCGCACGGCATGCCGCTTCAAAAGAAGCTCCCCGTCCTTCGTCCGGTCTCGTCCAAGAGTCTCACCGCTCCCACCTTCTACAACGACCTCCCCGGCAAGGTTCTCCATACCGTCGCCGAGCCTACCACGAGCGTATTCATCGACGGGTGTGCTATCCAGAACCACTCCTTCCAGCGCCTCACCGAGCTTGCGCGCGCGGGACACAACCTCGTGGTCAAGAAGCGCGCCTGCAACCTCGAGTTCACCTTCCCCGCCCAAGTCATCAAGGAGCTCGAGGCCCGTCAGCCTCACACCGACCCGACCGAGCCCGAGCCGAAGCCCACCCGTGAGTGGGTCGCCGACGTCGCGGCGGGCAAGAACCCCGACTTCATCAAGCCGTCTACCAACCCTCTCTTCACGGCCAGCGGCCGCGGCGACGCGGACGGTGACGCCGCCATTCGCGCTGAACTCAAGGCGTACGGCCGCCGCGGCCTTCTCATTACCGCCGACCTGAGCCTCCACTTGAAGGTTCTCGGCATGGGACTCCGTTCTGTGTACAGCCCCAACAATCCCAACGCGAACACCCCGCCGTGTTGGTACCTTGGTGACGTGGAGAAAGGCTATGCCGTCCAGAAAGACCAGGTAGGGCTTCTCCTTGACGTGCTTCTCAACACGGACATTAAGCGCACCGCCCACTGGGCCAAGTAGTTCCAGGCCCAATGATAGTATGCATCATGAATTCGTATGTTCAGCTCGCTAGAAGTGCACACACCCTGGCATAGCATTCTCGAGCAAGGTCTCCCACGGTAGCTTCCGCCCCGGCCGCCCACTCCTCCTTGTTTCCTCCTTGTTTCACATTCTTGATGTCCAACATCATATCTACTCAACAAGCACCATGCCAGCAGAAGGCTCGCTCGCCGTCGACGAAGAGACGGATCTTGCGCTGCTGACGCAGCATCTTGTCAAGACGAACAGTCTGAGCCAGCGCATGACTGGCATTCTGTTCCAGCTCGACGGCCGGCTGTCCCGCTTAGACAAGAGCATCGCGCCCCTCGGCATCCGCCAGCTCACCCGCCAGCAGGCCAACCTCGACGCCGTGCTCGAGGCCATCTCCCCCGGCTCCGCTGCCGCCACGGCGCCCCCCCTCTCCCCCGCCGTCTCCGTCGCCCCGTCCCTCCGTCCCCCAGTCGAGCGCGGCGCCTCCACCAACACGATCAACTCGGAACGCATCCTCCCCCCCTCTGCGCCCCACCACGCGTCATCGCCCTCCCTCTCCCCCTCCATCTCCACCTCGCCCTCCCGCCCATCCCTCGCCACCGCGCCCTCCGCCTCGTCCGTCTCGGTCATGGACCGCACGCGCGCCGTGCCCCGCACCGATGTGCTCCCCAGATGGCAAGACACGACGCCACCCGCGGCAGCGCGCGACGACCCCCTTGCGAGCGGGAACGAGCGCGCCGTCATCGAGCGCGGGCCCGACATAATGAGCCTCAAGGA
>JAMALN010000998.1:0-13631 GCA_023630115.1 Cutaneotrichosporon sp. PK4640 | reverse complement strand
CCGACCGCGCCCTCGTCGGCGTCCGCCTTGCCCGTGGCCTTGAGGCGCTCGAGGCGCGTGAGCTCGCGGAACGAGCGGGCCTCGCGCTCCGCGTGCGTCTCCCCGCCCTTGTCCGGCGCAATGTGGCCCAAAAAGTCCGTCTCGAGCGTGATGAGGCTCGCGGGGATCTTGTCGAGCACCGAGCGCACCTCGCGCTCGCGGCGGCGCGTGTGGCTCTCGAACACGTCGGCCTCGGCCGAGTCAAAGTTGGCCTCGCCTGAGCCGGGCACGAGGAGCGAGGACACGCCGCGCTCGTGCCCGACGGCGAGGACGTCGTCGAACGGGCAGAAGAGTGTGCTGTGCGCCGTCAGGCCCGGCGTCGGGAGGGTGAGGTAGACGTTGGGCGCGGGCTTGTCCACGTTCTTGTGCGGGGCGCGGTAGGTCGTCACGCCCGTGCGGCCACCGACGGCGAGGATCCCGCGGCCAGAGTACGAGAGCGTCTGGGGGCTGTTGCGCACGGTCCACGAGCGCACCTCCTTGCCCCACATGCGCCCGTCCCAGATCTTGACGGTGCCGTCCTGCCCGGCGGTGGCGCAGTAGCGGCCCGCAGAGTCTGCGCTCGGATCCATCGCGATGCCGGTGATCGGGCCGCGATGCGCGAGAAGCTTGACGTGCGGCGTCGTCATGTTGGGTGACCACAGCGTCATCTTCCCATCCACGTGTCCGAGGTGGATGATGGCCGAGTGGGGGTTCTGCGCCATCGTTTTCGGCGAGCCACTTCTCGTGGAGAGCTGCGTCACCATCTGTCCCGTCGACACGTCGTGGTATTTGAGGTGGCCCGCGTTGCCGACCGTCGACAGCAGGTAGTGGTAGGGCAGGTACTCCATGTGCGTGGGGTCGATGTGCTGCTTGAGCTTGTGGAGCTCGACGCCGTTCCCGTCGTAGACGTAGACATACTTCTTCTGCGCGACGGCGAAAAAGCTCTCGTTCTGCAGGAACTTGACGTCGCGCACCGCCTCCTTGAGCTGCGTCTCGCTTAGCAGCCGCCCCGCCTGCCAGTCAAACGTCGCGACGTGGCCCTTGGCCGACGCGATCGCCAAGAACCGCCCGTTGCGCGTGTAGTCGACCTTGTACGGCCCCATGTTCTCGAGCTTGAGGTCGAAGCGCTTCTTGGCGCTCGCGACGCCGACGGCCTCGACAATCTCGTCCTGTCCCACGCGCCAGGTGCGCTCCTCGGCGTCCTCGTCGACCTCGATCCCGCCCTGCCCGCCCGATACGGGGACGTTGAGCCACTCGTTGACGTCGGCACGCTCCTGCTTGGCGCGCTTGGTCGCCACGTCCTGCCGCGCGACCTTGGCGCGCAGCTTCTTGTCCGCTATCCTCGAGATGCTGGCATCAGGACGCAGCGGCTCGACGCCCTTGCCCGAGGCGAGGTTGCGCGAGTGGAAGCTGGCCGGTGTCCGAGTGGTGGCGAGGATGGAGGCGGTGGAGGGGTCGACGGCCTCCTTGTTCGGCCCGCGGTCGACCGTCTTGTGCGCCGACTGGGCCTTGGTGCCGTGTGTTGGGCGCTTGCGCTTTGGTGGCCGCATGGGGCCTGCAGAGGCGATGAGAGCGTCCATGTTGGGGTGTATGTAGTTGAGCAGGTCTGCGGACCAGGCATTCCAAGAATCCAAGATGGAGGGCTGCTTCCAACTTTTGTTGACAGGTGTAAATCCTCAATCGACGGAAGCAAATGTATCAATTCACCCAGGAGAGGGCGTGTGTGTGTTGCTTCGCGGCGAGTTGAATGTCGCGCGGCCTCGCGGAACGCGGAACGCCTGTTGTCACCTTTCAACCCTTGTCCAACGCCGCATCCATCCACAACAACATGGCAACCTCGACACGGCCAGTGGCCGTGCACGCCGTTCCACACGCGCAGCATGCGCAGCAGGCCGCCCCCCGCCTAAACATCTACGGCGCGACATCGCACGAGCTCCGCGCCGGCCCCCGCAACCCGCTATTTCTCATGCTGCGCTCCGGCCTCGACGGCGAGGTCGACTACGCGCTCCCCCGCCTCGTCCTCGCCTCCTTCGAGTACAGCGACAAGTTCCTGCTCGAAAACTACATCGACTCGGTGAGCGCGCTGCGCGAGTGGCCCGAGCAGTGGCTCGACCAGCTCGAGCGCGAGCACGCGTACTACGAGCTATTACGCGCCGGGCGCGGCGGCGACGAGCTCGCGCGCAAGGCCCTGGGCGCCGTGCCCGCGTTCACCGCCAACCCCGTCGTCGAGGCGCGCGCGACGTACTCGCTCCAGGTGCTGCGCAACTGCAGCTTTGCGAGCCAGAACGCGCGCTACATCTCGCGCACGCCGTTTATTGGGTTCCTCACGCGCTTCTTCGATCTGCCCTCGCCCTTCCTCCTCGAGGTCGCCGCGCGCTCCCCAGAGGCCATCCAACACCTGCTCCTCCTCATCCAGCAGATGACCCAGTTCCTCTATGTTGGCCCGCCCATCTACAAGCTCCTGTCCGAGGTGCTCCCCCACCTGGCGATGAACACGCGCGACTCGACCGTGCTCCAGCTCATCCTCCCCATCCTCATCACTGCCCTCCAGGTGCCCTCCTTCCCGCCCCCTCCAGACGCCTTCATCCAGCACATGCTCTTCCTCCTCACCCTCAACCCCCCACCACCACTGCTTGCGATGGTGCTCGACTTGCTTGCCGCCATCGCGCCGCAGGCGTCGTACGCGCGCACAATCCTCTCGGACCCGTCCATTGCTGCGCACCTCCGCCAGCTCACAATCTTGCTCGAGCACCAGGCCAAGACCCACGAGATGGTCAAGGAGATCCCGGCTGCGGCGCGTGGCAAGAATGTGTACAACCCCGCCGCGCCGTCCCACCTCTCCCGCCAGGCTGCCATGAAGCGTCAGCGGCAACGCGAAGTCGACCAGCCGCAGATGGAGGTGTTTGGCGGCCCAGGCGTCAACCGCGAGGTCGGCACGGGCGCTCCGTCATTAAACCCCTCTATCAAGAAGGAGCTCTATACCATGTCCGAGCCCAAGCGCTCCATAGCCTGGTGAGCTAAGTCGATCTCTGAGCTGACCACAGGATGCACGAGACCTTTGTGTACTCGTCCAAGGCGCAGTTGCTACAGGTGACGTTCTGGCACGCGTACCGCGACTTCTTTTCGAACCCGGCGACGGTCGAGCAGTTGTTGAGCGCGTCCGAGGTGATCAAGAACGTGCAGGTCGCGTTCCCAGCGGCGCAGGCCAAGCTGTTCACCGAGGATAACGGCGAGCGCAAGTTCATCATCTCGGGCTTAGGCTTCAGGCAAGGGTCGGATGGCGCGGACCGGTTCGTCTGTTCGTGGCGCGACTGCACGTCGCCAACCGGACCATCGAACCCGGGCGAGCTGCTCGCGCACGTCCAGAGCGCACACCTCGAGCCGATGCCGGCGGCATGTGGCTGGGGCTCGTGCCAGCACGCAGGCGTGACGGTGGGCCACGTCCTGACCCACCTGCCGTTGCTCGACGCACCGAATGTCCCCGACACGATCGCGGTGGACACGCACACGCCACCCAACATCCTGTTCTCGCAAGTCATCACGGACAAGCTCTCCTCCCACCTGCCCCACTCGCTGCCCATCCGCATCCAGGCGCACGTGACCCCGCACGACCAGCATCGCGCGCCCTCGGGCGTGGCGTTCCTCGCGGCCCTCGTCATCCGCGGCCTCGCGCGCAACCTCGCCGCCGAGGTGGAAGCCGCGCGCCCCGGCGAGGTCGGGATGACGGACGCGCAGCGCAAGGAGAAGAAGCGGCACCTCGCCGAGGAGCGGTTCGGCTTGCCGATCCCGGACGCGGTGCTGCGCGAGGAGGAGGAGGAGGAGGATGCCGCGCGCGGCGGCGAGGAGTCTGGCGGCACAGGGATGGGCCTCGCCGAGATTGAGCGGGCGCGGCGCGCGTTCCACGCCGTCCAGGACCGGTTGCTCGAGGTCGTCAACAACAACGTTTCGGGCATCGGGGGGTACATTAGCGACGCGTTTGTGGTGTAGAGCAGTATATTAGGATTGTAGCCTTGGTCCGCGCATGTATCCGTGCGACATGCGTCCGTTTGGGGGGTGGGTGTGCTGGGAACAAGGCTGGTCTTGGCGAGGAGGAAGCGAGGAAGTGCGACGAGGGCGCATTGTTCCTGTGGCGGGCGTTGGAGCGAGACTGTGTTGATCTGTCGGCCGCAGCGATCGTGTGCGACTCGCCACCTCGCTGTCGTACATATAGGCCGCACCGCGCTGGCACGCATCAACCAAACCACTGCTCATCAGCGACAATGGCCACTACACGCCACTCGTCCTCGTCCGCCATGTCCGACGCGAACGAGCAGCACGAGATTATCCGCCTGCGCGTCGCCCTCGCCGCCGCCGAGAGCAGGATCAAGGCGCTGGAGCGCGCCGACAGCTTCGCGGCGGAGCAGGTGCGCGTGGCCGAGAAGGCGTGGGAGGCGAGGCTGGCGCGCAAGGACGCCGAGACCAAGGCGTGGGAGGCCAAGTGTGCGCGCCAGGCGCTCGAGCTGCGCCTCGCCGCGGACAAGCACAAGCCCGCGGCAAGCGACAGGGGCGGGGTGGACGCGGGCAAGACGGGCACAGGGGCCTGCGCGCCGTTCATTCGCGACAAGGTCTGGGCCAAGTTCCCGAAGCACGAGCCCAAGGCCGACTGCGTGGGGCGCCATGGCGCCCCACGCACGCCATGGCGCGCGCCGACGAGATCCTCGACGGTGCCCCGCTCTCGGGCGCCCCGACGCCCACGGCGAGCCCGACGGCCGTGTCGGCGAGCGAGCTCGCCGCGTCCGCGGCCTACGAGTCCGAGAGCGAGAGCGAGCCCGTCGTGCGCCCTCGCCAGCCCGACGCCACCTCCGCCCCCCCCGAACAAGACGGCCTGGCGCACCGTCCCGTGCCGCAACTACGCCAAGGGCAGGTGCAAGTACGGCGAGCGCTGCAGCTTTATCCACGACCCCGAGAACCTATGGCGGCACGACAGGTACCGCACCGCGCCGTGCCGCGCCTACGCCGGCGGCGGCTGTACCTGGGGCGACGGGTGTGTGTTCATCCACGACGACGACAACCTGTACGTCGAGAAGGGCGGCGAGGAGATGTGCTGAGACGGGGTAGGAGGCCTCGACCCAGTAGGCCTCGGCTCCCCAGTAGGCCTCGGCTTACCTAGTAACTATGAACCATGGGGCACCATGTATCCGTGCGAGCTGCGCGAGTGATTTGTCCGAGGGCGTGGCGTCCAAGTTGGAGGATCAGGATGGAGAATAGTGAGCAGATGAGCGGAGGAGGTGGGGAGTAACATAGGCTGGTCTATGATCTATGCATGCGAGCATCGGAGGGCGCGGCGATGTGGGCGGAAGCACGTATCCGGGACGGTGGTGGATTGCGCTGTGGGACCACGGGCTGCAGACCCGCCCCACAGCATGTGTAGTCGCAAAGGGTGGAATGATAGCTGCTACGGTGGGAAACTGCGCCGTACGGTGTACACTTCGAGAGCTGTCGGAGGTTCGGGGGTTTGAAGTGCGAATCAGAAAGGGCTACGGATTGCGCAGGAGGAGGAAGTTACGAGACCGCCCTCACAGCTCTGTTCGGGCTGCCGAGTGGAGGATGCTGTGGGGCGCGTGATCGGTGGGGCTGGTCACGGGCGTGCCACTTTTGCTGGCTCCCACTCCGAGCAGGAGCGACTATGATCCTCCTGCGATCCCGCGACGAACCATCTGAAGTCTTCTCGTGTTGTCTGTAGACGCATTATGCTGCCAGCCGCACCGCTCACAGAAGTAGCGCACGCAGCAGCGTTCTATAGGAGGGTTGGGAACGGCCGCTTGGGTCAACGCTCCGTTCTTTCGGTTGCTCGCACCCTTGTCCCCGGCTGCCACTCTTGCCTCTCAGCGCCAATGTTTACGCCCATGCCCCACGCGCACGCCGCTTACACACTCCACACGCCCTCTGAACACTGATACTGCCGTCGCGCCGCTCGCCAGCTGCAAACGCATCGCCCAACCCAACCTCCCTTCCGCCGCTGACTTCAGCCACCCCCACGCCATTTGCACCGCTGCATCGCGGTGGAGCCCGTGTACCGGGCATTTCCCTACTGCTCTCTACGCGCACTCTACTTGGAAAGGGCAGCCTGGAGGGCCTCGAAGACCTCGACCTCGATGCGGGCCTCGGCCTTCTCGGCCTCGGGCGCCGACGAGCCGAGCACCTTGTTGGCCTCGGCGAGGCCGGCGCGGACGTTCTCGATCGAGAAGTTCTCGAGGGGGTAGGCCTCGACGGCGTTGATCGTGAGCGAGTTGTTGCCGTGCATGGTGGCGAAGCCGGTCGAGACTGGTGTCAGACGGGCTCTGGGATACAGCTGGCGACTCACCGAACCACTTGCCCGACTTGCCGCCGTCCTCGATGACCTCCACGACACCGGGGCGGAGGGCCTCAATGGCGGCAACATGGTTGGCGAGGATGCCCATGTCACCGGTCGCGGCGGGGATGTTGACCTGGGTCACGCCGGTCGCCGAGAAGAGGGCCTGGGGTTAGAAGTGTGCGCACTCGCTCCGGCCAGTTCTCTGCGCAGCCCCTCCTGCGCTCTCTGCGCTCTCTGCGCTCTCTGCACTCTGATCTTCTCTTCCCTCCTCCTCTCCGTGCCGTCGGCGGCGATGCGCGCGCTGGGCAAGCGCGCTGCGCATGCGCACGGCGCCTCGGCAAACCACTTCGGCCAACACTTCGGCCCCATCACACTCCTCCACATCCGTTCGGCGAATCCTCCAACGCCTCCAGAGCAACACCCACCTGGTGGGGGAGGACGAGCGAGAGCTTGAGCTTGTCGTCGGCGGCGGCGGCGTACCCCCTGCGCAGGGTCGCGGCCTGGACCTGGCGCGAGGCGACGCGGAGCGACGAGGTGAGGCGGAGAGCGGACATTTTCTGCGTGTAAGCGGCGCGCGCGGCCGGGATGGGCGGGTGCGTGGAGGGGGGCGGCGGGGCGGAGGATGTGGGGGAGGGGGAGGGAGATGGGCCGGGGTTGTTGTACGCACTCGGGTGGGGTGGAGAGGGGAGTTGGTAGCCTTGGAGAGCGCGAGTTCGACGTGCAGCCTGCGCAGGACAGCGACCGGGGCTGCACCTTCCCCCCACTCCAGCGACAGCCAGCCAGCCACGCAGAGGGGACGAGCCAGCCAGCGGCCGTACCGGGCGGTTCCGCGCTTCCGATAACTCCGCTGCCCCCGACGTGTGGCTTTTTCAATTTACTACCAGTTTTAACAGTATCAAACTTCCCCCACCTGGCATTACTCTCGCCACTCAGGCACCGCACGTGGCCGTCTGAGATTTTGGATTCAGCTCGACCATGTCGAGCGGTGAGCGCGCTGAGTGCTGCATCAACACACATCCAAGCTACCACCATGGGCCGCAAGAACGCGCGCGCAGCCAGCACCCGCGCACCCTTCTCCGCCTCCTCCTCCGGGGTGGGGAAGCGCAAGCAGCGCACCCGCGAGCCAAAGGAGGCGGTCGAGATTGACGATGCGTACACTTTCGACGAGAAGCTGCCGAAGCGGCACCGCACGGGCGAGCAGCAGCTCAGCCTGACGCGTGAGGAGGCGCAGCCGGAGCGCCCGCGCACGGGAAACGAGTCGGACGAGGACGAGGACATGGCCGCGCGCATCCGCCGCGTCGCCATGCAGATTGCGGGCGACGACGGGGCCGAGGTCGAGGAGAGCGACGACGAGGACATCGACTCGGACGAGGCGTGGGAGGAGGACGGGAGCGACGAGGAGCGCTGGGGCGACGTGTTCCGCGACCTCAAGAAGGGCAAGGGGAAGAAGGGCAAGGAGGTTGTCATGAAGGTGAGCTAGCCTATAGCCGTCAAGCTGACAGCAGCCCGCCAAGCCGCTGAATGTCAACCTCGACGAGACGGACGAGGAGAGCGATCCCGAGGTCGAGCGCTCCCCGAGGACGGCGTTCAAGTCTGCATTCCCCGATGAGGAGGAGGACGAGGAAGAGGAGGATGAGGAGATGGACGAGGACGAGGACGAGGGCGACGAGGACGAGGATGAGGATGAGGATGAGGATGAGGATGAGGATGAGGATGAGGATGAGGATGAGGATGAGGATGACGAGGATGACGAGAAGGAGGAGGTCTTCGACGAGGACCCCGAGCTCCCGTCCGACCTGTCCGACGACGAGGAGGACGAGGGGCTGGATGGCCTTGACGCTTTCGTCGACAGCCTTACGGCCGCCGACAAGAAGAAGCGTAAGGCGGACTCGGACGCGCCGGCGACCAAGAAGCGCCGCGTGCTGCCTGTCCAGGCCGCGCCTGGCGTCGGCGATGGCGACCTCGCGCTGAAGAGCAGTAAGCTGATGAGATCCAGCACTCCAGCTGATATTAGAAACCAAGGTCGACCTCGCGTCCCTCATCTCGTCGAACCCCGCGCTGTCCGGCGCGAGCGCCCTGCTGCCGTCCAAGAGCGACAAGAAGTCGTCCTCGGTGCTCAAGTCGGGCGTGCTCCAGGCCCCCCTCCCGACCATTGTCCAGGACCGCCTCGATCGCGAGGCGGCGTACGAGACGACGCGCGAGGAGGGGCAGAAGTGGAGCGGGCTCATGAAGCGTGTCAAGGAAGCCGAGCATCTCTCGTTCCCCCTGCAGGCCAAGGCGCGCGGTGGGACCAAGAGCGCAGGTGAGGTCGTTTCGACCTTCAAGCCCGAGGGCGAGCACGAGAGTGCGGTTGAGGCTCTGCTTGCCGCCGCCAACCTGACCGACAAGGGCGTCGCCGCGGCCGAGGACGAGGCGCTGCGCGGGCAGGACCTGTCGCCCCAGGAGATCGAGGCGCGCCGCGCTGAGCTGCGGTACCAGCGCGAGCTCATGTTCCGCGCTGAGCAGAAGGCCAAGCGCGTGAGCAAGATCAAGAGCAAGACGTTCCGTAAGCTTGCCCGCAAGCGTGCCGCCAAGGCGACGGCGAACGGCATCTCGCTCGAGGACCTGGAGCGCCTCGACCCCGAGGCCGCGGAGGAGGAGCGCGAGCGCCTGGAGCGGGAACGTGCGCGCGAGCGCGCGACACTGCGTCATGGTGCGCGGAGTCGCTTTGGCCGCGGTGCGGACGGCGAGGGCACCGAGGCCGAGGCTGCGGAGCGGCGATCCCAGCGCAACGAGATGCTCGCGATGCGCGACAAGCTGCAGCGTAAGATCCACGGGCGCGGGTCCGGCGAGTCGTCAAGCGAGAGCGAGGAGTCGGGCGACGAGGGCGACGAGGAGGCCGTCAAGGCTCGCGCGTTCGACCAGCTCGCCGCGCTCGGCAAGGAGGAGGCGCCCGCCGGCAAGAAGGGCCTCATGCAGATGAAGTTCATGCAGAAGGCGGAGGAGCGCCGAATGCGCGAGGTCGCCGATGAGGCGGACGCGCTGCGCCGTGACATCGAGATGTTCGGCGAGGAGAAGGACGACAGCGAGGACGAGGACGCGCCGCAGGTCCTCAAGCTCGGCGAGGGCCGCATGTTGTTCTCCGGCCCTGGCGACGTGGCCGAGGCCGAGGCCGACACCCCCGCCAAGAAGGGCAAGCAGGCCGAGACGAAGGAGAAGAAGAGGGAGGTGCCGCGCTACGAGCCCTCGCCCTCTCCAGAACCGGCTGCCGCCAACCCGTGGCTCGACGCCTCCGCCTCCGCCGGCCCCTCGCGGAAGAAGAACGTTGTCAACAAGTCTTCCGAGGCCAAGGCTGTGCGCGCTCTCAAGAAGGCCGCGCGGCCACAGGACGACGATGTGGACGAGGTCGAGATCAATGTCGACGTCGGCAAGAAGCTGAGTCGGTCCGAGCAGAAGAAGGCAGCCAAGGCGGCGGAGAAGGCCGCCGAGCAGGACGACTCGGACTCGTCGGACGACGAGCTCCTCCCCGCCTCTGGCGTCAAGGCGTTCAAGCAGCGCGCGCTGGTCGCCGAGGCTTTTGCGGGCGACGACGTCGTCGCCGACTTTGCCGCCGAGAAGCAGGCCGCGATCGACGCCGACGCGCCGCAGGAGGTCGACACCGCTCTCCCCGGCTGGGGCGGGTGGGGCGGCAAGGGTGTGCGCAAGCGCAAGCCCAACGCCAAGTTTATCAAGAAGACGGCCGGTGTCGACGCCACCGCGCGCAAGGACGCCGGGCGCGCCAACGTCATCATCTCGGAGAAGAAGGACCGCAAGGCGGCCAAGTTCCTCCCGACCGACCTGCCGTTCCCGTTCACCAGCATCAAGCAGTACGAGGCGCAGTTTGCCAACCCTGTGGGCAGCGAGTGGAACGCGCGCGCCGGGTTCCAGCGCCAGACGCTGCCGCGCGTCACGAAGAAGCCGGGAGCGATCATCGAGCCGATCCGCAAGCTGTTCTAGAGGTGTATTTATGCATGGGTTATTCTGGCAGCATGTGTGTCGGTGGTGGCTGATGTGTCGCGGTCGGAGCCTGAGGCAATAGTGTGAGACATCCCCGCGTCTCATGTCTCACATCAGAGGCATTTCACTCGCAGCCGGACTGATCTCGCGTCCATGCCATGTGTGTGTACGGTTGAAGAGCGCAGTGGTCCGGCAGAATCGGATCAGCTCCCATAGCCCCCGCATCGCGGTGCGTATCACCCCATCTCCGCATCTACCGGGCTGTCGGCCTTCCGAGACATAGGGTGCGCACTCCGTCCCGACCCTCAACGGGCCATGCATTCAATCCTCCACTTGACCGTGTCTTGGCGCGGTTCCCAGCAATCCACAGCCATGTCCCGTCTGCATGGGCTGTGTTGCGCGTGCCGGTGGCTTGCTTCCAGCGGCTTCCGTGGCAGGCCGGCATCCGTGGCAGGCCGGCTCCCACCGGCACCCCCCGACAAGCACGGAGCCAACATGCCGTCCCTCGACGGCGGCACGAAATTCACAGACTGACGCGTTCTTCCAGACCGTCCCGCACCCTGTGCGTGGCGTGGGTGGCGCACCCTGCCTCTTGTCATGAGTCCAGCTCCTAGAAGTGGGGGCGCCGATCAGCGGAACTGCGTAAACCGGCCGCGTGAATGGGTGAATGAGGGTAGATGACGGCGGTAGGGAGACAGGTGCTAGTGGGGATCAGCGGGGGGATCAGCATGTTCTGCGCGACGAAGCCGATGTGAACGGACGATGGCGGCATGGCGGAATGCGGGGATGCCACCGTTGCATGCCGAGTCTGGCCCATGGCGTGGCATGGGTGGATGGGCGGGCACGGAGGATCAAGGGCGATCAGAGGATCAGCAATCAGCAACAATCTGCGAGATGGACGGGATGTGCCTGTTCCAGCAGTGCACATCCTTATGCACATGCACGCACGGCACGGCACGCGATCGGACGCGTCCACCTGCGAGCGTACTGCGTCCCCCTGCACTGTGGTGCGGCCGGACCTGTCGGACCGCCGCCCAGCAAGGCTCAAGGAAAGGGACGGGCGGGCGGAACGGCGCGCGGATCCGGCAACGACTCGCGATGCAGGGTGTGTCTGGTTCCAGCAGTCGCGAGCCGCGGGAGGCGCTCCGGGATGACGGGTCGGAACTTTTTTGCTCTGTCCATGACCCAGCGACGTGGGACGTGGGGCATGGGGCAGGGTGACGTGCGCCGATCCTGCAATACTCCTGCGTCCTCAGATCTTCATGGTAGATCGGTGAGACCGGCTCAACTCGACTCGTCAGAGCGCCCCGCACGACTAACCCCCGAGGTGCGCAGTTGGTGGACATGGAGCAGAGCGGCCCGAGTGTAAAGCTAGCTTGGGAGGTGGTGCAAAGTTTTGACAAAGGCGTGCTTGCGTGCTTGCGAGTTGGTGTTTGTGCGGCGTACGAGTGGTGTGGTATGCGTGGGGCATCTCGCCCCGGTGACCGGTCATGCATGCATGTTGATGACAGGTACCGATAAAAGCCTAATGGTCGTGGGAGCACCATCTACCACAACCTTTTCAATCCTCAGCCACTCCTCGAGTACTGTGCATGCATTGTTGCCCGCCCACACCCAACAGACCCACCCACCAGCCCTACCCATTTGCTCGCTACACTCGCGGCTCGCTGCGCTCGCTGCGTGGGGCGCCTTGCCCCGGACATGCATGTTGTACACCGCTGGAAGCCTTGTCGAGGTACAAAAGCCTAATGCTAGTGCGCCTCTCGAGTGCGATTGTCCCCGCAGCCCTACCCGTATACCCATCTACACCCACAATCTCCAACGGCGGACCCGCCGAGGAGTCACCGGCGCTGCCCCGAGCACGTCCGCAACCATGCCAGTTCACCCTCTCTGCCCAGTTCTCCCGGCTGAAGCGCTGAGAGCTGCCACGCCATGAACTCTGGCTCCTCCCCGTATGCATCCAAGTGCTGGAATAGGGAAGCCCACCACCCCGTTCTTCGTAGCTCGCTACGCTCGCGGGTAGCTCGATATATCTCGCGTATGGCCCACCCCGACCCCCTACCTAATCCCCCTTGCTCGCCGTTTGCCATGCATGCACCCAATCCGCCTCGCTGAAACTCGCCGATCACCAACCAACTACTGCTAAGCTGCCAACCTACCCTGGCTAATCCTCCAGAGTCGCCGAGAGTCACCGGTCTCGGCTCCGTCTCCTCCGTCACCCACCATGAAATGCACGCACCTTGCCTTCCTCGCACCTTGCCTTCCTCGTTGCAGGATGGGCCATTAAGATAGTCCACCCAGGATTAGCCCACCTAGTCTAGCAGCTCGCAGCCCGCCAAACTCTTGTTCCCCACGGCTTGTCGTGTTAGCGGACCTAATACAGAGTGCTAAAGCGTGTTAATGATATGAATTGCGTGGATGCATCAGTTTACCCTGAAATCGCGAAGAAGCGTACTCGAGTATGGTGGGGAGGTGGGGACAAAGAGGCATTGGAATGAATAAAGAGTATTGTTTATTTGAGCCCCACTTTTTCATTGTGAGATTGGTCGTCGGTGGATCGGTGGTTTCTCGTCTGTCATTGCACGCGGCCACCCTCCCCCCCCTTTGGCACCTCGTCTCTCTTCCCCGCGCCCTCGCCCTCGCCCTCGCCCTCGTAGCCTTTGGCGGCGGCGGCGTTGAATCCCAGCCAGCATCAAGCAACATCCAACGCAACCCCTTTCCCTGACCACCCCCCCCCCCCTTTCTCCCTCCCCCCCCCTCTCTCTCTCACTCACTCACTGCTAGGACAAGCACAAGCACACTCTGGTAGCACACCCACCCCACCCACCCACCCACCCCACCCTCCCTCCCACTCTAGACCATCACACCTACCACCTACCACCTACCACCTACCACCTACCACCACCTCTGCTCACTCTTACACCTCTCATCGTCGCCATTCTACTCCTCCTCCCTCCCCCGCCTACCCCTCCTCTCCATCTCCATCGACAACCTACTCCTCCTCAATCACACATTGCCCCATCGCACATTATCTTCAATCCCTCCCCATTCACCCCACCTACCTACTACTACCCACCCAACACATCGTCCCGCTTAAACCAGGGCACGACCCATCACGCCCCTCCGTCCACCACCCACCCCACACCCACCCCCGTCTCACCTTGCTCGTCCTCGCTCTTCCTCCTTCCCTCCTTCCCTCCTCCTCCTTCTCCTCCTCCCCCTCCCCGTCCCAAGTGCCTCGAAAACGTCCAAACTCTGATCGTCCATCGTGGGAACACCCATCCATCTCCATCCCATCCCAACA
>JAMALN010000997.1:0-23905 GCA_023630115.1 Cutaneotrichosporon sp. PK4640 | reverse complement strand
CGGCACTCACCCTGCGTCACCCCGTCCACGGTGCCAGCGTACCGCCGGTCGTAGTTGCCGGGGCTCTGCGACGGGCTGGGCGGCACCGGCGCAAAGCTCGGCGCCGGCCCGCCTAACGCGCGCGCAAAGTTGAGCTGCGTAATGTCGAGGCTCTGGGTACGTGCGCCGACGGCGCGCGCCGGGTGTCCGTGTCCGTGGCTCAGCGCGTGCTGGTGCTGCGGAGGCGCGTGGCTGTGCGAGTGGTTGTGCGTGTGTCCCCGCTTGTCCTCGAGGGGCGTGTCGGACGCGCGCTTGGGCTTGGGCGGCTTGGGCTTCGGCCCGTCCGAGGCGGCCGAGGTCGGCGCGGCAGTGGACGGAGCCGAGCTGCCGACGCCACTCCCGACTGCGCCCGGGCCGCCGTGTGCGGGCACGCCGTGTGCCGGCCCACTCCCCGGTTGCCAGTAGTCGGGGACGACGTAGGACAGCGGGCCAGCAAAGCCCTGGTATTCGCTGTTGAAGAGCGTCTTGGGGGCGCGGCGCTCCTCCTTGCCCGTCTGGAGGAGCTTGGAGTCAAAGTGCGAGAACGCGTCCGCAAAGGGGTCCGGCCGCTTCGCCGCGTGGGGCGGGTACACCTGGATGTTGTGGCCGGATAAAAAGTCGACAAGCGAGTCGTACACAGTCGTGAGGAAGTCGATGGAGCTGCGCTGGCAGCGGAACTTGAACACGGCCTCGTCGCCCTGCCCGAATCGGGGAGAGGGCGAGATGGCGATCTGGTGGTCGCGCTTCATGCGCTCGGTGAAGAGCACAAACTCCTTGCTCGCAACGAGGCGGGTTAAGTCGGCGTTGGGGGGCACATGTAAGTCCGCCTCAAAGGGGACGTGGTCGAGGAGCATCGCGACGGCTATGTGCACCTGGCTCTCGGGGCCAAAGATGGTCACTGTGTCGCTTGCCGTCTCCTTGTTCGGGAAACGGATCGTCGAGTTGGTCTTGCGCTCAATGTCGTGAATGAAGATGCTCTTCTCGCCGAGCAGCGTGCGGTGGTACCGGCGGGGGATGGTCACGCTGTCTACCGTGTAGTCCTTGTCCTTGGGCGAGACGAGGTCCATGACGGCCGTCTTCAACGACTCGAGGGCGATCGCATTCTTGGCTGGCGTACGCGCGACGACGTTGTCCTCGTTGTCGAGGTAGCCGCCTAACTGGGCAAACTCCTCGGCGTTGGAGAACTTGACATACACACCGTACATCTTCATGATCCGCTGGATGTTCTTGCCGCCGACGCCGATGATGCGCTTGTGGTAGCTCTCGGGCACGTGGAAGGACACCTCGGCGGGCAACTCTTCTTGCAGCATCGTGAGGCCCTGCAGCGCGGCCATGTCCTGCCCGGAAATGTCCATGAGGAAGTTGTAGTCGTTGAACGTCTCAAACTTGATGCGGACGCCGCACACCTTCATGATCTTGTTGATCTTGCCGTTCTTCTTGCCGCTGATAAACTCGCGGTGCTCGTTGGCCAGCTCGATCTGGAAGCGGATCTCGTGGTGGAACGCCTTGATGACGTCGAGCTCGAGGACCTGCACGACCGCGTCGCGCACCTCCTTCTCGAGGCCGTGCATCTCAAAGCAGTTGCTCTTGAACACGACCTCGGCGCCCGTCGCGTGCGAGATGCTCTTGAGAACCGGCTGCATCTGCGGCGGGTTGAGCGTCGCCTGGGGCATGAGGACGTCAAACGTCACGGGCAGGAGCCAGAACGACGCGACGTAGAACTGGCACGCTAACGCCATGACGCTCCGGATGGTGCGCTCAATGTTGACGCGGTGGTCGCCAAACACGGTGATGAGGCTCGCCTGCGACCCCACGCTCGGCACCTGGATGTACGTGCCGTTGTCGCACATGATGTTGCGGATGTCGTCGATGCGCTCCGTGAGCAGCCAGTCTAACTTGCGCGGGAGGATCGCCGTGTCCCTCGAGATGACGAGCTTGCTCTTCTGCACGGCAACGGAAAGAAGCATGTCGCGCGCCCTCTGCACGCCGAAGAACTCGCCTGTGATCCAGATCTGGTTCGCCTTGCCAAGCATGCCCTGCTCACCGCTGTGCACCGACAGCCCCGGGTGCGGGCCCTGCCCGAACTGGCCCATGCCCATGTCGCCGGGGCCGAGGGGCATGCCGCCCATCGGCGCTGTGCCCATGCTCACGTGCATGTGGCTCTGGCCGTAGCCCATAGGCCCCATGCCCATGACAGGCTGGCCCATGGGCTGCCCGTGCGCCATCGGCGTGCCCATACCACGTGCACCGAAGCCAGGTCCGTGCCCGTTCATGCCCGGTGCCATCTGCATCGGGCCCTGGCCGTGCGGCGGCGGCGGGCCGTGCGGGTGAGGGCCGCCGTGCGGCGCGTGCTGCGGACCCGTCGGCATCGACCACTGCTGCACGCCCGGCCCCGTGTACGGCATGCCTCTCGACTGCTGAGGGTTGATGTGCAGGGGCTGGGGCGAGTACGGGTAGTGCACGTGCTGCTGGGGGTTGTACACTGGCTGGTTGGTATTGCGGGGGTGGCCCTGGTGCTGGTGCTGCTGGTGGGGAGGGTGAGGCGGGGGCACGGCGGGCATGCCCATGTTCATGCCGTTGTAGCTCATGCCGGTCATCTGGGGCGACATGGCAGCGCCGTACATCGTCCCGCGCGAGTAGCCCATGCCCTGCTGCGAGCCCGGCTGGGGTGGGTTAAGGACGCCGACCAGCGGCGTCGGAAAGTAGATGTTGGTGGCCGTCTCCTCCTGGATGCCCTGGATGACGCAGCGCTTGCGGCCAGCGATGATAGCGTGAAGCTTGTAGTCGATGTCGCACACCTCGGAGTGCAAGCCGGCCAGCTCGTCAATCATGACGAGGAGGCGGACCTTTGCGAGCTCGACGCTCTCAACCGAGCCCGAGATGACGAGCTCGCACATGCGTTCCGTCTCGAGGCCGTACGACGCCTGGGGCTGGATGGGGGGCGAGCCGCCGTCCTTGTCCTCCTCCTCGCCGGGCGGGGGCGAGGCGTCGCGCGAGTCCTTGGTGCCCACATCCGGGTCGGCAGTGGCGAGCACCTGCGCATAGCTGAGCGTCCCGCTCACGTCCGAGTTGAGGACGGTAATGTTGGCGCGGGTGTCGTTGGCAATGTTGTCGAGGCGGCGCTTGACGTCGGCCTTGAGCGGGGACACGGGGGCGAGGGGCTTGTCGAGGATCTCGCCGCGGGGCACCTTGAGGGAGGCGCGGTTGTCCCTCGGCGTCTCGCGCAGGATGGCACCACGCGCGCTCATGACGGCCTGGTACGCGCCCGAGATGTGAAAGTTCCACAGGCTAGGAGGGGATGGGGACGCGGGGCGCTCGTCGTGACCATCGTGGGGCGCGGCGGCGTCGCGGGACACGGTGACGAGGCAGCCCTCGCGGGAGGTAATGTCGTTGCAGAGCTTCTGGACGGCGTCCCACTCGCGCTCGGCGGCGGCGGCGTCCTGCTGCAGGCTGGGCGGGGATGCAGACCCCTTGGCCGGGCGCGACGGACGCGCCGAGCGGTGAAAGGTGAACGAGGTGGTGTAGAGGTCCATCGTTGGTATCGGGGTGCTGGGTATGAGCATGGATAAGAGGATCTTGGATGGATATGTCGCACAGACACGCTGGGAAGCTGGAGGCCGGAGGGCGCGCAGATCACACTCACGATGGTATTGGCGCGCCGGGATGGGCGTGGGAGGAAGAGGAGTGTGGCCGGCCAGAATTTCACAAGAACGAGGGACTGAGCGGTTGTCTGCTCGCTGCTGCTCAGAGAGTGGGCAGCATATGCAGCATGTGCTTGGGATAGGAGTGGGAGAGGGGGGGAGGGGGGGGATGAGGATGGGAGAGAGAGATGGAGAGAGAGACGGAGGTGATCTGTGGGAACATGAGGGCGAACGGGGCTAGAATTGCGCTTCAGGATAATGCCACGCGGGGGGTGAACATGGCTCTCTAATTTACTCATTACCTTTGCGGCTTAGAATATTTAGGTCGATATTAGCATCCGCGGAGTGGCTGTTAATGACGTACGAGGTGTGCTTTCATGTGCATGTGCCACATCCTAGTGCCTATGCAAGCAACTGCGTCCTAACCGAGCAACATGTCCTTTTACAGGCTTTTAGCGTGTCTGGGCCTGACATTGCATCATGCAAGGCATGAAGGACATGGTAGCATGCCTCGGATGTGGATGCAACTGGTGAGTCTGAGGACTGGCGGTCGCGAGGGTATGACACGATGACCTCGCGTCATCTCTGATTGCAACGTTGGCTCTCGTCATGCACCTCATGATCCCCGCCCACCACTCCTCGTCAACAAGCACACGTGCATCTCCGGGCTGCATTAACGGCTGGATCTGCATCTGCCATCGACAGCGTGCTTGCACTTGCCTCTCTGCACCTCAGGTGACTTGCAGCTCGCAGCACAAATGCGAGGCCGGGCTCGGCATCGGCCCGAGGGGCCCCGCCTCCACGTGGCGCGGCGCGTCCATCCTTCCGCGTCCAGCAACTCATCTCCTGACTCCCCATCCCGCTCCATTCATCCATTCATTGTCCACTCCTTCAAAACACATGAGTCTCGGTGTCGATACAGGCAAGCGCGCCGTCGCCGTTGAGGCGGCGCAGTTCCCCCTCTTTTCCCCGACCGCGGGCAGCATCAACATCCTCGGGCGGCACTTTGTCGACCAGCATGGCCGCGTCCTCCTGCTCCACGGAGCAAACGTCGGCGCGGCGTCCAAAGTGTACGTGCAGCTGCCAAGAACCGAAGAGCTGACAGCAGGCCGAACGAGCATGGGCTGGACAGGCCGGAGGACGCGAGTTACATCGGCCGCCCGTTCCCCCTCGACGAGGCGAAGGAGCACTGGGCCCGGTTGGCGTCGTGGGGCCTGACATACGGTGAGTCCCTCACCTCACTCCCTCCTTTGGCGACACAGCTTCGATGTCTTCGGTGAAGCTGACCCCAGTCCGCATCATCCTCACCTGGGACGCGGTCGAGCACGCCGGCCCGGGGCAGTACGACGAGGCGTACCTCTCCTACCTCCGCGATCTCCTCACCTCCCTCCGCGGCACCGGGCTCGTCGCCTACGTCAGCGTGCACCAGGACGTGTGGTCGCGTTACTCGGGTGGCTCGGGTGCGCCGGCATGGACGCTGTCGGTGGCGGGGTTCGACATGTCCAACGGCGGGGAGAAGCTCGAGGCCAGCGGCGCCGCGTGGCTCAACGGCGTCAAGGGCGGAAGATTGCCGGGCGAGCGTGGACTCTGGCCCACGGGGTACCAGAAACTCGCGTGTGCGAGCATGAAGTGAGCTCTTGATCATCCTGCCGAGCTGACACCAGCACGTTCTTCTGGGGCGGTGAGACGTTTGCACCGAGCCTCAAGGTCGGGCCGAAGGGCGTCAACATCCAGTCATACCTCCAGGACGCGTTCCTCGGCATGTGGGGCAAGATCCTTGACGCGGTCGGCGACCTCGATACCGTGATGGGCTTTGAGGTGAGCTTCAGTGTGTTAACAGTAGCTAACAGCAGATGCTCAACGAACCGCATGGCGGGTTCATCGGCATCCCAACCATCGACGAATGGGTGAGCTTCACCCGTCCGTGTTAAGCTCACGCAGAACTACAACACCGACCTGCACCTCGGCGAGTTCCCGTCGCCACTGCAGTCGTTTGCGCTTGGCGACGGCCACCCCACCGACGTGCCGGTGTACGTGCGCTCTTGGCCGCACCCCACCCGCGTCGGCGGACGCAAGGTGGTGAACCAGCCCGGCGTGCGCGCGTGGACCATCCCCTGCCCGTGGGAGAAGGAGGGCGTGTGGTCCTGGTCGGCGGACCAGAAGCAGGCCGTCGCACTGCAGCAGGACTACTTCACCAAGAACGCACGCGGGCAGCCGGTGTCGTTCTACAGCGACTTTTACTACCCCCTCGTGCGGCGGTGGGACAAGCTCGTCGCGTCCAAGTCGCCGAAGAAGGCGCGGCTGCTCGAGCCCGTGCCCAACGAGTTTGCGCCGGTGTGGCCAAAGGACGAGCGTCCGCGCAACTTTGTCTACGCACCGCACTGGTACGACCTCCACGCGCTGTTCTCCAAGACGTTTGGCACCATGACGGTCAACGTCCAGGGCCTGAGCAGAGGCAAGTTCATCCTGTCGTGCCTGTACTTTGGCAAGAGCGTGCGGCAAAACTACGCGACGCAGATCGGCAAGCTGGTAGAGGAGGCGGGCAAGCAGCTCGGCGAGGTGCCCGTCGTGTTTGGCGAGTGTGGTGTCCCGATGGACCTGAAGTGAGTGGCTTTAGCTGCCGCGACCGATCCAAGCTAATCTCAGCGGCGAGGAGGCCTTCCGCACCGGCGACTGGAAGTGGCAGGCGCGTATGCTCGACGCGCTCATGTACGCGCTCGAGACGAACAACGTGCACTTCAACCTCTGGAACTACAACCCGGGGAACCGCGATGACATGGGCGACGACTGGAACGCGGAGAGCTTCTCGTGGTTCAGCGAGGAGAACCGGCGGAAGGCGATCGCGGCCGCGCCAGCGGATCAACAAAAGACGCTGGCCTCGGACCTGGACGTGGGCGCGCGTCTGCTCGACGTGTTGGTCGTGAGTACAGCTACCTTGTCCATCTTCTCAGCAGCTGACGGCAGCGCCCCTACGCCATCGCGACAGCGGGCACGCCCCTTTCGTCGGCCTACGAGCCGTCCACGATGCTCTTCACGCACCGCTGGAGGGACATGCCGCAGCCTACGAACCCGGACAGCCCCCCGCGCGCTCGTGTGACAGAGATCTTCCTCCCCCGGCGGCACTACAAGGAGGGGCAGGTCAAGTGGTTTGCGTCGGCGGGCGGGCGCGTGCACTTTGACTGGGCGCGGCAGCGGCTCTGGGTGTGGTTTGACGACACGGACGACTTTATCTCGCGCGGCAAGGAGGTGACCCGCCGCATCGACCTGTGGGTCCTCGAGGCGCCGGAGGGCACCAAGCCCGTCGAGATCATTGGGCTGCTGGTCGTCCTGGGCGCGACACTCTTCTTCGTCGCCAACGAGTGGATGCGCTACACCACGGGCAAGGGGTGGTACACGTTCCAGATGTAGGAGGGTGTCGGCTGTACACTGCAGGCTGTAGACGGGATGGATCGGATGGAGCTGGTCACCACATCATGAGGACGGAACATCATTGCGGCGCAGTGTCATCAAGGGAGCCCGATAGGATCACCGCATCTTGACGTCAGCCCCGCTCCGCCAGTTGCCAGTCCGCTCCCGCACCCTGATTTGGCACTGTTGCTGACGTTTCCGGCTCGATCAACCTTGGCCTCGCTTGGCATCTACATCGACCGGCGGCCCGTCAAGTGGGCCCGCAGCACCGCATCACATGCCACCACATGCTCCCGCGTGCCGCGCGTGCCGGATATGCCTACCTGATCGCCGAATCGCACAGCTTCAGACGCTGACCAGCCCGAGGCACAGCAACCGTGGATGCGGCCGTTTGTTTGCGCTGTCAGTATTTGCGCGCACATCCTGCTCGCACGTTACGGCCGCTCACGTCACGTCGCAGTCCGCCGGGCCCCTGCGCGCCTGCGCCGCCTGCGTATGCCAACACGTGGCCGAAGAGGGGAATGGGTGGCACGGATGGCGTGGGGCGTTCCGGTGGAAACCCAGGCCCTCCCGAGCGTGAGGGTGTGTGAGCGCGCGAGATAGGCACTGGCGCAAATCTGAGACTCGCGCAGTACCGAGCACCAGCCACGCAGCCACGGCGCATGGCCACGCGCCACGCATGGCCACACGGCCCAACACGCGAGATGGTCCTCGACCCAGCAGCCAGTTTGCGTGCCCCGAGGGATCTGTGGATGCCGATAGATGCAAGGACGAGTTCCATCGGGTTCTGAGAAATGGGGCCCGCAGAGCACCTGAGGGTCGGGACTCGGCTCGGGCAAGATAAAGCAAGGTTGAGATGTGGACAAGACCGGCGGCAGGCGCGGCAGGGCTGGGGTGAGGCATTCCACAGTGGCTGTGCAAGGGCAAGAGGGAGGCCAGGGCAGGAGGGATGCGCCACCACAGGCACCAAAACAGAGGCCTCTGGTCGATTCCAGGGTCTTAACTTGGCCGTCTCTGGTCCAACCATTACAAAGTCCTTCAAATGATTACTATTATTAGGTATAGGCCAGGATTATGGAGTGCCTTGTGCCGTCCGCAGGTGCAACCCCCGGGCCGGTTCTCACAACAGTCGGTCCCCGTCTCTCCTCGTCCGCCGCAGCTCATGCCCCCACCCCCGCCCACCTCCGTCCGCCCGTCTTACCCCGTTCTGGGTGCATTCAGCAACAACAGCGCCACCCATACCGTTTTCTCTCTCTCTCCATCTCTTCATCTTCTACTCTCTACACGCTCTCTCTACATCTCACTCTCACTCTCTCATCCATCTTCGTCAAACTTCTTGCTCGAGGATTGATTTACCGCCGAGGATTACCGATTCTCCCTCGACGATTGCCCTTGGACCCTCGACGACTTCGCACCCGAACTATCGAGGCAGCCCATAGCGCCACCACCGCCAGAACCTACCTTGCTCGCCTACGTCTGCAGCCAACACCGGCCCCCCAGTTCCTCTTCCTCCCTCCTCCTCCCATTCAAGCCTCGCACCTCGCAACCCTCCCATAACCCTCGTCATCTAGCTCGCCTCGCTTGACAACCTGCTTGGCCCAGACCAAAGTCTTCTCTCAACCGCAGTAAAGCCCAGCAATGTGTGAGTAGGCCGTTGCCACTGCGCCCTCTCTCTCCCCCCTTGATCTACCTGTGTGTGGATCAGTTGGTGTTAGAGGCATCAGACGAGTAGTGTGTCTGAGCCTCCCCTCTATTGTGCAACGACTGCGTACACCGCAACAACTGCACACACAATCAACACTCCATCAGCACATTCTCCATCACCCACCCATCTCTCACATTCTTCACCCCCTCGCTCCCATCTCTCCTCCTCCTTCTTCCCGCACCAATCTCTCCCCTCTCTCCACTTTGGCCATCTCTAGGCCCAAGTGCCCCTCGACCCAAAACGACGCAGACGCAGACGAGCGTCCTTCTCGCTTCGCTTCGCTTTCGCACCACTCGTCGCGCCCTTGCCTGGTGCACGGACCTTTGCCCACTAGGCTACAACTCGCATCGTCGCACTTTCTCCTGTCCAATCCTTCGCCCCCCACCTCCCCCATCCCATCTCGTCCCCGTCCCGCCCCCAGCCCAGTCCCATCACAATGTCGTCCCCAGGCGGTACTGACATTATTCCCCCGTCGCCATCGACGGAACCTTCAACTTCAGCCGCCCCCGTCGACCCCACCCCCAGCGGGCCTACCTCCGCTCCCCCCACCCCCTCCCCCTCTACCCCTCCCGACTCGTCCGTCGACCCGGGACCCTCCAACCCTCCCAGCAGCGACCCCGGCCCCTCTCCAGGCCCCTCGAGCGACAACCCGGGACCCAGCTCTGACCCGGGCCCGGGTCCTTCGTCCGTCGACCCCGGACCTTCTTCGCAGCCGCCCGGCCCGTCGTCGAATCCCAACCCCGGCCCAAGCTCTGACGTCGGTGGTGGCGTCAGCTCTGCTCCGCCCGGCCCTTCGGACTCGGTGCTGCCCAGCGGCGGCGCCGGCCAGTCGGCTTCCGCCTCTGGCGGTGGCGCCGTCAGCTACGTGACTGTGTAAGTGCTACCGCTTCGGGCATATGCGGGTCACGCTTACACTTAGGACGCACACCGACGCCAACGGCAACGTCCAGACCTCGGTCCAGACTCAGGCCGTCAGCAGTGGCTCCAAGTCCAATGGTGAGTGGCACGGCACCAAGTCTGAGAGCTATGCTGACCTGTCAGTTGGCCCTATTGTCGGCGGTGTTGTCGGCGGTGTCGGTGGTGCGATCGTTATCGCCGTCCTCGTCTGGCTCCTCTTCCGCCGCCGCAAGAGGAACTACCGCGACGACTTTGACGACATGATGGTGAGTACTCAGCTGCGGAAGTTGCGGCGACAGCTGACAGCAGTTCGACCCTGCTCGCGCGCAGAACCATGCTCCGATTGACCTCGCGGACACGGGCGATGCGCCGCAGATCGACCCGTACAAGTACACCCCCGTCGAGGGCGTGGCATCGACTGCCCCTCACGACCAGGCACAGTACGGCAACTACAACAACTACGACCCCTACGGCAACCAGCAGCCCCAGATGGCGCAGACTGGCTACGGCCCCGGCCCCACCACCACCGTGTCCGGCACTTCCGAGTCTGGCTACGCCAACGCAGCGGGTGTCGGCGCTGGTGCGGCTGGCCTGGCCTCTGGCGTGTCTCGCGCCACTTCTTCGTCCGCCACCTCGGCCGGCTTCGCCGGTAGAGGCTCGGGCTACCCTGGCGGTGGCGCGCCCGGTGGCTACGGCATGCCTGTCCCCATGCCTGGCTCCAGCAGTGGCCCCTCGGACACGTCCCACATGTCTGCCAAGCAGCGCGAGGCGTACCAGGAGAGCCAGCGTCTCGCTGTCCAGAACCCGGGTGTAACTGTGCACCAGGACGGCGGCGCCTACAACGACGCGCAGGCGTCCGGTTCCGAGATCCCGCCCACGTACGACTCGATCCGCAGGTGATGCGCGAACCCACACCACCCCTCAACCATACACACCGCCTCCCCACGCACAGCACCCTCGGTCTCGCCACTGCATCTACCTACCTTCTGAAACTACTGCCTATAATGGACCATTGTGTACTGCGCCTTCTGTGATTTGTATGCCCACCCATGTCATTCTTTCAGCCTAGAGCCTGCAGAGGAGGGCAAGCAAGTGCGGAATGGTGGCGTTGAGAGTGATCAGGCACACGTCGCCACAGGGAGAGAAGGTGTGGTTGTGAATGGTGTGACCCTGAAAACTGGTCCGAGGTCCGAGGGATCATCCGAGGCTGGGCCGAGGCACGTGCGCTTATCGCCGCCAGTTGCCGACCTATCCGATCCGCCAACCATCCTCGCTGCGAATGTCGACTTCACAAGTCACCGCGTCGTTCGTTGGCCGGACACATAAAAACAATTCCGCATTTCCGCAGACGGCGGAGAGCATCCTTGCGGGTCGCAGCGCGTTTCTTCATCCTGCATCCGTTCCAGAAGCCGACTGTGTCTGGCATGTCTGGGCCACCGGTGCCGTAAAGAACCTCTGCAAATCGGGTGCGGAGTGATGCGGATCGATAGGGCGCCACCGGGCTCTGTCGCTCCTCTTCCTCCGCTGTTGGGAGGGGGCCGCGGCCGCATTATCCTCTGGACATCTATCTGACGGGTTGGCTGCAGGCGTGAAGCCTGCCCTCGGCTCGCCTCGGCTCGCGCAGTTCACTTGCCCCGGACGGTCGGTTCGCTGAAGTATGTTTTAACCTGTGCGACGGGGGAGAGGGACCGCAGTGGTATCAGTCGGCTTCTCTCGTATGTGTATTCTACTGGGCCTCGACACGTCTAGTGAGAGGTGAGTTGGCCGTACTCGTCTAATGAGAGGTTGTCCTCTCGGTCCCACAGCGCCGTACTCGCTGTCGGGCGTCTTCTCATTGCAAGAATGGTCTTGGTGAGCGGGCCGCGATGTGGAATACTGTTCTGGCGGGGGTGTGCTTGACCTAGACTTCCCTCTGGTCGCTCGTCTGGTCGCTGTGAGTGAGGTTCTAGTCGGATACTCTAGGCGTGGGCTGCGTCTTGGGACAAGGAGCACCCCAAGTCCATTAACCCACATCACTCTCTGGGCACTGCAAGCGTGGCTTGTCCGAGTGCCATGTCTACGCGTGCTTGAGCGACATGAGGTTTTAGAGACGCAGAACAGTCCTTTACTTTGACTTGCACGCCCTACTCCCTTCCTTCCCCACCAGCAGCTGCAGGTGATCGAAACAGCCCACGTGATATCGCGAGACCGAGTGGACATGGACGGCGGAACGACGGAGCGCGGCCCTGCCATGCCGGCAGCGCAGTCGTTTCCGGCTATCCAGTGCTGACGCGCGATCGAGGCTATAACCTGAGCGACACGGCTTGGACAGGTCGAGTGTTGGACAGGTCGAGTGGTAGTCGCCAAGTACAAATGCGATCGCCCTGCTTAACGTCGCTGACTCGACGACGGCTGGGAGCCGTGAGGGGTGTAGATGGGCGAGGTTTAGCACCCTCCCGATCCGCTGCGGGCAGCCTTCTCTCCATCTGCTCGTCCTTGTGCACTGCAGGGGTGAAAGTGTCTGGCCCCGAGTGACGGAGCGCTGCCGCTCAAAGTGTGGTCTTGCCCGCTTCTCAGGCCGCTGACACCGCCGTGAACATCAGCCACTGTCCTCCTCCTTGATCCCTCCTTGAGGTTCTCGACGCCACGACGAGAAGACTGTCCGGACAAGTAAACTGGAAGTGTGACGCTCGCAGCGTTGCACGGTTCCCAAGAAGCAGAGGATATGTAGATGAGGATCCCCACCGGCGCTGGGAATCAGAGTTGAACCCGGCGTAAGGAACCGGAGGCTGGTGCTGTGGCCGAGCCAGCGGGCTGTGCAGCTCCTCCGCCTGTTCCTGGCCTACCCCGTCAACCTCCAGGCGAAGGCGCAGCATTTGACCCATGTCCGCAGCAGTTGTTCTTCGTCTACACGCAGCACGTCGCTCAAAGGGAGCCACGACCTGGATATTGGCGCCACAAATCTCGCAAGGGATGCACTGCCCATGTCGCCGATTCGCTCTGAACCGCCCACCGGACGCTCAAGGGCCGAGGTCCGCTGACCCGCAACGCTCGAAAGTGGATTGCGAGAGGTGGCCCGTCGACCAGCGGGCCTGCCTCGTTACGAGGAGCCAAGGTGGAGAAACATGATGGCTTGGCTGAATTAGCATGAATTGAGAATACCACTCGACTTTAGGCATAGATGCAGGACGTGCAGGCGAAGACGTGACGCGAGTGGATAGCCATATGCAGCCATGTGTTGCATCGGTGGACGGGCATTGGACGTCGACCGCCTCCGATGCTTCGCGTTGAGCGCTCGGGCCGACGGCTTCCGTCCCAGGGCGGCCTGGTGCCAAGATGTGGGGACGAAGCACTCCACCTCATGACGTAACCGCCCGCTGGCCGCTGGGATCCACCTGTCTGCAACCTAGTGCGACCTCGCCTCCATCACGCATGCATGCATGTGCATTGCAGGTGGGCGGGCATGCAGAGCATGTGCGGTGGCGATTTGGGAATGACGTCGGAAGGCCCTGGATGGATGGACGTGACAGGGCGGCGCCACCGGCCATCGGCGACCGCAGTGCCGACCTCGGCTTCTCTCCATCCCCCGGCCGTACCATCATGCTCGCCGCTCATACTCGCCGCTCAGAACGGAGAGGGGAGGCGGAGCATTGTTGAGGGGAGGGGATCACTGGGAGAGTGCTGGGCGGGGAGGTTGGTGCGGGTGCAGGTTGGGTTCGTGCCCCGTTCTCAGGCAACCTGTGTTCCTCATCCGTAGGATGAATTCGCAATGGACTTCCCCTCGGGGAACAAGAACCCCGAAGGGGGAAACGCGGGCACACCTTGCGCCCGCGACGGTGCAGGGGAGGACGCGGAGGGACGAAGAGGAGGGTGCAGATCACGTGCTCGGAGCTTGGGCATCCATCACCGCGTGCTCCCTCCTCCATCGTCTCCCCCAAACTGGCCGTGAATGATACAGTCGCTCCCCGGTTCCTTTGAGCGATTTGGATGGACTGTTGGAGGCGAGTGAGGAGGGGGAAGGGGAGGGTTCTAGGACGGGCACTGTGTGGAGACTTTGGACGATTGGGTCGCCCCTACCCAGCTCCTCGCTTCTCCCCCTTCTCCCAAATACTGCAGGGCGACAGTAGAAGTGGCCGAGATGCCGGAGATTGTTTGGCGGGCCAGAAGGACAGGAGACGCACCCGTATTGAGGTTGATTGTGATTAGTGCGGTCAGTCAAGGTGAGGTGCTGTGGGTGGCACCCGCCCCCGCCAGAGTCCAGTTTCCATGTCATGCTACTCAGTAATAGACCCACCGTACTCCTATTAGAAGGATGACATTGAGTGTTGAGCGTTGAAGAGAGAGACAGGAGGGGATGGTGGAGTGGCTCGGCCCGTGATGCCGTCTCGGATGACCATTCCTGGGACCCAGCTTCTCCAACTCCAAGGGCTCTGTCCCCTTCTTCCTAGGTTAAACCTACTCCTGCAAGAGCAAGAAAGGAGGAGGCAGCCTTGGTGGAAGGCGAGGAGATATCCTGTTGACAAAGGAGCCAACTAGACGGCCGTGACTAACCGGGTTTGCCCCACCTCTCATTCCCTCACTCTGAGTATCAATCAGCTCCAGCCTGAGACCCCACGAGCCTACGCGCAGTACTCAATGAAGGAGGAACCTGAGAACGATGGGTGGACGCTATGGGGCCTGGACTTTAACGAGGGCGGATGTGAGGTAGTACGGTTGCCTGAACTTTGCGTCGTAAGTCTCGCCACCTCAACACTCTGCATGCCTTGCAGTGAGATGTCTCTAGGCTCGCCACCTGACTCCCAGTCCCGCGTTAGCAATGCGAGATCCGCTTGAGATAAAATTCAGCGTCAAGGACGGGTGCGACGTGAGGTGGCTGGGTTACCCGACCCCGTCAACACATTCCTTGCACTCCCATCCCACGTCCTCCCCACACCCAGCGAGGTTCTGCTACTCTCCGGGTCCAGCTGAATGCAGGAGGCCGCGATGCAATATCCGCCGACCGACACCGCCCACCCCCGAGGTGCCACACGAATCGCCACACGGAATATGGTCCCGTCGGAGGCTCCGTTGCCTGCGGAGTTGGTCGGCATTGAAGCGCGACGCCGCCCGGACCTTTTCCTCCTCCCCCTCTAGGTTCTTCCGCCACCCATCACCCCAGGATCCACCCCCCCTCTCAGAGTGCATGCATCCACCTTGTCCTCTCACACCCCGGTGCATACGCATATAGAAACCGACTGGGTGGGTGCATGGTCTGGGTGTGGAGGAGATTTGGCGTGGGAGGGGGCGGGGTGGTGCCACTTTGGGAGGGAATTTTAGGTTAAGGGATTCAGGATCCACGTTGCACCCAACGTCAGCGTCGCGCAGTCGCTCTTCCCCCTCCGCCTCCCTCTCCCCTCGCATATTCCCCTCCTCAAACCCGCCAGGGCAACCTGCTCCCCTGCCCCAAGCCGCAATCTCTGCGTGCCAGGCTACTCAGGAGGACCCGCAGTTGGGCTGCCCATGCGTGTTCGCCACTCGCTCGGTCCCAGCGAGCCGTGCGGGTGGCACAAGGGGTGCCTGAGGCCGCGAACGTGACAGGGTGTAGTGTGCACTGCGCACTGTCGTTCAGCAGATGTTGTGCAGATGAAGCAGTGCAGCGTAGCGCAGAGGCTGCGGAGAGCAGTGCGTGCAGTGTAGAGGTATGCCACCAATTCAGAGTTGCAGTGGTGGGGTGAGACGGAGGATGAGCAAGGACATGAAAAGGGGGGGGAATGTGGGTGGATGTTGTACCCTGACCCTAGTCTTGGCCACTGGGTGATTCAATTGGACCAGTCATAATCAAGAGTGTGCCACCAAATACAAACGTCTAATACACAAGTCCCTAATACAACCCCCCGCCTCTCTCCATCCGCAGCGGCCAAAACAGCCACACTCCACCACCGTCCAGTGGGGAGGGAAGGTGAGTCGACGCGACGGGGACTGGCGACAGGATTCCCACCTTGCTCCGCATTTAGTCATTCCTCTTCTTTCATCCACTTCTTCATCATCTCTCTCTTGTCCACTTACTCATCCTCGCCATCCCCGTCATCCTCACCATCCACACCTCGCCCACTCACTCGCGGTCACTTGGGGGCACTTGGTGGTGATCATGAGCGGTCAACCACGCTCGGCTCCAAGATGGGCAACTGCCCCTGCAGTCTCACCACGCAAACCAACTTCCACAACCACCAACACTACCAACACCAACACACCTTCCTCTTCCTCGGTACCAAAGCGTAACCCTCCTACCACATCCACAACCACATCCACAACCAACACCAACACCACCACCCCTCGTCTCGATCACCATGCATCGCCATCCGCATCCACATCAACCCCAACCACTAATCCTCAAACCACATCGCACGGACCCGCGCGAACAACATCACACATTGCACAGCAGGGCGCATCGTCTGCATCTCCTGCTTCTGTGTGGAAGGTAACCAAGCCATCGAGCACACCAAAGGCCACATCACGTCCAACATCGCCCAAGCCGTCGTCGGTCTTGCATAGGAACAATACCCAACAACCTCCCAATTCCTCCTCTGCATCATCGTCCACTCTTTCACAATCCGCATCCGCCACCCAACGTCCATTCACCCCTACTCCCTCATCAAACACAAACGGCAACAGCGTCTCTGCACGCACTCATGCTGCCACAGCAAGCACTGTGCCTGCACAAGACACTGTTCCGCGCACTGTACCAGTCGCCTCAACTTTAGGCGCGCACGCCCCTACCGACGCACGCGCCCCCGCCTCCAAGGCGACGAGTTCCGCGACTGCCCTGGGCCCCATCTCGGTTTCCCCCTCCCCTCCCTCTCGCCAACAACCCCCATCTTCATCTTCTTCGGCTCCCACCTCCACTCCCGCCACCAAGCTCCGCATCGACACGACGACTCCAGCAGCGATGCCGCCGCGCCAGCGAGTCCACTCGCCGGCCTCGGCAGCGTCCTCTAGAGCGCGCGCATCGCCTGCCCCCTCGTCCAGCGTCAAGCCCCCGCGCCGCCGCATCGTCGAGACCGAGACACCGCCCCCAGGGCGCGGCAGCACGCCGTTGACGCGTCACCGCGCCTCGTCCGAGGTCAAGCCTGCGCCCTCGTCTGATGCACCTGAAATCGTGTTCGAGGGCGCGCGCGCTGGCTCGGTGACAGGGCGAGCGGGGACTTCGGTAGGCACCTCGGCCAACGCGGCGCGCGCGACGGCGACGCCGTTAGAGAGCGCGCCCTCCACCCCAGCAGGCTCTTCGTCGGCAGCTGCGTCCAAGAAGAAGACACGACGTGGGTGGAAGGGATGGGCGATAGAGGTCGTCGACGAGGACGGCAACACGTTTATCCGCTCGCCCAGCCCCGAGCCCGAGCCCGATCCGAACCAGCCAAGGCGAGGGCGTGGACGGCCACGAAAGAATCCCGCGCCCGTGGGCCTTGGTGAGTCCACTGCGCACGTTGCGTACGACTGTGCGCTGACGACAGCTCCTGCTGCTCCGGCAGACGCGGCCCCTGCTGCGGAAGCCGAGGCTGAGGCTGAGGCCGAGGTCGAGGCTGCGGCTCAACCTGCACCTGCTGGCGTCGCAGAGGCTGCGGACGCGGTGGTTGATCCCGCGCCTGTCAGCGGAGCGGACGATGGCATAGTGGGAGGGGGATCTCCGATCGACACGAGCATGGCAGTCGACGACGCAGATGCTGCCGAAAGGGAGGACGGTAAGTGCAGACGAAGCACACGCCTCATTCGACTTGACGCTGACACATTCCCCTTCACACACACATCCCCTCTCTCACACACGCACGACACCACTCTGCCATCTTGCCACTACCTCACGCGACTCTACCCCCTGGCTTCTGTTCCCACCCACTCCTTCGCCATCCAGCCGCCGACCCCGGCTCCGACTTAAGCCCCCCACCACCAGAGGAGGCTCCCGCTTCCTTGCCCAAGTCGAAGCGCATGGCGCGCACCCCCATCGGGACCAAGCGTCAGCGCGATTCTGTCGCTTCCGCTTCAGGCCCGAACAAGCGCTTTCGCCCTTCTCGTGGCTTAACCCCACCCAGCTACGCCGAGCCCAGTGAGCATGTCGAGGAGCAGCCACGCGCAGAGCCAGGTCCGTCCTCGCGCCGCGCGTCTCAGCCTCCCCTGCTCGACGTTCCCCGCCGTAAGCCCGGCCGCCCACGCAAGTCGGAGCAGCTGTCCAAGGCGATTATCTCCGACTCTAGCGACGATGAGGGCGAGAAGCCATCAGATCTGCATGACGCCCCAATGGACGTGGACGAGGACAGTGGCGCCACCAACACACGCCCCTCACCTGCTCCTTTGCGGGATGCCACACCTGGTTCGGCAAGCGGCTCGCACGCCCGGGAAGGCAAGGTGGCTCGCACCGGTCGCAAGTCTGGGTCCGCACTGTCCTCCAAGTCGCAGCAGAGAACGCTGCACGACTTTGTGATTCCCAGGGACGCTCCGACACCTTCCTCCAAGGCTCCCCTTGCCGAATCCAGCCCCACAGACGACATCGACATGTCCGTTGTCGAGACAGACGAGGACCAGACGCCGCTGATGCGCAAGGGCGCATCCTCATCGTCGGGGCGGCGGCCGGCTCTCGACCCCGAGCCCTTATTGCCCCTGCAGCGCAAGTTGCCCAGCGTCGCCGACGAGGCTAGGGCCCTCATCGCCGCTACCAGGGCCAAGACGGAGAGCGAGGTGCAGGAGCAGCGCGACCGGGATAGGTCCCGCGACCCAGAACGGGTGGAGCGACACAGCCGCGAAGCACCGACACCAGATGTGCAGGAGCATCAGGAGCAGGAGGAACGGGCCGAGCGCCGCGATCGTCAAGCGACCCTTGACATTCGCCACCAGGAACGCGACCGCGACCGCGAACGTGAGCGTGAGCTGCCCCTTGGACATGGCCAGCTTCGTTCACGTGAGATCCAGAACTACGAGCTACATGGATCTCGCGGGCCCGACCAGCGTGACTCGAGTGAGCGTGAGCGCAAGCGCGAACGCGAACGCCAACCCCGCCACGACGATGACCGCCGTGGCTCCATCCCTCGGTACGACGACGGTGCCCGGTATGACCCACGTGTGGACCCTCGCGACGCTCGTGATGTCCGTGACCGTCATCTCCCCGACCCGCGCGTCAATGGGCACTACATGAACGCACCGCCGCAGGCTGGACCTTCGGCTTACCCACCAGGCCCGGCTTACTATGGCCACCCACATCAGCCTGGCCCGCCTCCTGGACAGTACGGATACCAGCCTGGCTTCTACCCCGCTCCACCGCTGCCTCAGGTGCCGCCGCCACACCATCTCCCCCCACAGCATCCCGGCTACGCCTACGGACCTCCCATGACCTCTCCTCGTGACCACCCCCGGTCCCTGTACGACGCCTCGCCTCGCGGCCCGCAGGAGGAGTGGTACGGCCGCAATGGTCCGCCTCCAGGCTACCCTGTGCCTTCGCGGGGACCGACGGCACCTGCAGCTCCGCCACCGCTCGCGTCTCGTCGTACTCCCGGCCAGCAAGGTGCGCCGCGCTCTCCCAGCGTCCAGTCACCCCACCCACACCTGCCGCCCGCGCGAACTTCTCCTCCAGACCATCCTGTCCCGCTCCGCGGCACTGCCGAACGGGAGCTCCCCCCCGATGTGCGCGGTGATCCCCGCGGTGAACCCCGCGACCACCGCGACCCTCGAGCTCCCATCGGCGAGCGCGAATTCCACGAGCGCCGCGAAATTGCTTTTGACGAGCGCCGGCGCCGGCGTGAGCACGGTGGGGTGGTGGTCGATGGCCGTCGTGAACGGCAGCGTGATGGTGATAACGATCATTTGTCGTACACAAATGTCGTGCCTACGCCGTTCCCCACCGGCCCGGCTTACCGTGCCCCCGACCCGCGGCCACCTCGTTTGGACCCCAGACACCCTAGTGTCATCCTGGCGCCTCCCGGTACCGCAACGCCTCTCCCGCTCAACAAGTCGGACCTGCCTTATGCCAAAGACCATGCGAGAGGGTTTGCGGGCCTGGACCCCAGCCTCGAGGACAACGCCCGCGGTTTCGTGGAGAATGTCAAGGTAAGAATGAGTCGTCGTCAACGCTGACTCCAGAATAACTTGCGCACCATGGTGGGCACGTACTTCCTTGAGCCCTCCTCGTCGCGCGACGCCTTCTTGGAGCGGATCGGCCGTGACTTGACCGAGCTTGGGTGGTCGTTGACAGATTCGTCTGATGGCGCGCTGTACTCGCGTGGGGGAGCTCCGCGGCCTCAGGAAAACGGTGGGCGGGGGCGTGTGCAAGCGCCGCCGCGGAAGGCGCCTCGTGGCCGCCCACCGCAGGACCAGCAGCGCCCGCCGTCGGCTGATGGGCCGCCGCGACGAGGTGGGCCTGCTGATGGCAAGTAGAGGGGAGGATAGAAGTGTGGATAAGTGTTGGTTGATAGACTGCAGTTTATGCTCTATACGATGCTGCTGCATCCATGTCAAGTATTGCATTTGTCGCTCGCATGTGTCGCCGTGCAGAGGTGCAGAGGATGAGAAGAGAGGTCATTTGTTTGGTTCCGACAGAGAATGTGGGTGAGTGAGTGGTGGAGGTCACGTGGATGTGAGATGAACGGGATTAAATTCATAATGTGCAATTGAATTTTGAGCCACTTTGGGCGGAGCCAGGTCGGATCGTGCGTCACCCCCCACACGGTCCCTCCCCCCCCCCGAGCTCACCACCAACTCTGTGCCCATCGCCATCTCTTCCTCTCCTCTCTCTCCCTTCTCGCCACCAAACACCATCCCATTCCTTACACTAAAAGTCCTTGTCGACTCCCTTACCCCCCAAGTGGTCCCCCGACACTCGCCACCCGCCCGCTCGACTCGACAGACATACCCCGTGCATGCGATGGTAAACACCACCACTCGCGGCACCTAATATTCCCCGCCCAACTCCACACCACCTCGGCCCGTCTCTTCAACATCAACAAAGTCTGCTCGCATCCCGTCTCGCATAGCATCCACCACCCCCCGTCCCGACCACCACTTATCACGACACTCAGGGGCCTCCCTTGCCTGTTTCCCACACTTGCGCCTTCCCCCCACCGAAAGATCGACGATGGCCCGCAACGACCCCAACACGCTCTCTGGAGCCATACGCTCGCCGCGCCGCTCCCGCGGCCTTGGCTTACCTTACACCCGCGAGGGTAACGGCAACGGCGCGCCCCCCTCGGCCTTTCCCCAGCACGGGCTGCGCACCTCGCAGTCCATGTCGAATCTGCGTCGCTCTGGCTCGGAGGGCTTATTCTCGGGCATCAAGAGCATGTTCTCCCGCCCACTTGCCTGGCTCGCGACGCCGACCCGCCCGCAGCCTGGGCAGGGCCCGCAGGGGACGAAGCGCGACCACCTCTCGCCCGACCCCGAGGACCCACCGAGCCCGTCCGAGCGCCGCGCCACCAAGCGTGCCCGCCGCACTTCTCCAGACAAGCGCAAGTCGCCCAAGCGTATCGGGCCTTACGAGCCCTCCACCTCTACCCTCCCCCCTCTCCCCGCGACCATCTCACTCTCGCGCCCGCGCTCCTCGCTCGCTCCCTCCACGAGCATGTCCTACCTCGACCCGCCCAAGGCGATGCTCGGCCCGTCGTCGCCGCGCACCAGTCTGCGTCCGCGCGGTTCGCTCGCCCGCTCGTCTAGAATGGACTTTGGCGCCGACGAGTTCGGCTCGGCGGCGGGCTCGAGCTCGACCCCCGACCGCCGCCGCACGCTCGGCGGTGCACCCGAGGCGTGGAGCCCGTGGCGGGAGAAGACGCTGCGCGCGTCGCTTGTCGCGTCTCCGTTCGCGCCTGCTTCGAGCTCGCGCAGCCTCGCACGCAGCCAGACGCTCACCAACGTCCGCGAGGACGCTTCCGACGTCAGCATGTCGAGCATGCGCGCTGGCAGCGGGTTCGGGACGTTTGGTGGCCGCTCGCGCCTCTTACCCAAGAGCTCGTCGATGCGGTTCGACTCCGTTGCCGAGGACGACGACGCCATGAGCACCGTTTCGGATCGCAACGACGTGTTTGCCGAGCGCGCGGCCCGTCGCGCGAGCCTTACGCCCATGTCGTCGCGCCTCTCTGTGCTCCCCGCCCACTCGAAGCCAGTCGCTGAGCCCAAGATGGTCTACGTCCCCGGCCGCGGGTTCGTCAAGGCTGCTGAGGCATCAGTCCCCAAGCCTGCGCCCAAGAACGACGCGGACCGCATCCTCGAGGCCCTCGAGGCATCGCGCCAGGCGACCTCGTCTCTCCTCCCGCCCAACATGGTCGGGGCGTCCACCCGCCAGTTACGCAAGGCTATAGCCGTGCCGCTCGCAACGTCTGCATCGGCGTCCGAGCTCAAGGGCCACAAGGCCGAATGGCTTAGCCACGGCGGCGGTGTCTCGTCCGCCATCTCTCCCTACGGCCGCCGTCGTGCCGTCGACATCCAGGCGCGCGAGCAGCGTCGCGAGCTTCGACCCGCCGAGTCGGAGACCGACGTGTCGGACATGGACGTCGATGGGTCTGCGCGCTCTATGCGCTCCGTCGCCAGCTCTCGCCGCCGAAGCACGCGCTCGCGCTCCATGATGAGCATCTCGGAGAGCGAGGGTGGCTCGGACATGAGCGTTTCGGACGCCCGCTCACCTTCCCCTCCGCGCAGGAGCGTGCGCCGCTCGACGCGCAAGGGCAAGAGCCCCGCTGCCGAGGAGGAGACGCCCAAGCTGCGCAGGAGTTCGCGCCTCCGCCCCATCGACGAGGCCGCGTCGCCGTCCAAGCCCGCGCCCTCGCCTCGCAGCAGGCGCGTCAAGAGCCCTCCCGCCGACGCCACGCCTCGCGCCAGCCGCCGGAGGAAGGCGACCACTCCCCCTCCCGAGACCTCGCCCGAGCCCGTTGCCACGCCCGCTGTCCCCGTCATCAAGGAGACTGCGCCGTCGCCCGTCGCATCTTCCTCGTACCGTGTGCGCGACGACACCGCCCCGCGCGAGCGCTCCAGCCTCCGCGCTGGTCCCACGCGCAACCGCCAGCACCAGGGTGCCGCGAGCTACACCTCGTCGCGTGCTACCAGCCCAGGCACCGGCGCCGGCACCGGCGGCCGTTTCTCGGCGCGCGAGGAGGACCTGCCTGACATGGACGAGCTGGAGAAGTTGTCCAAGCAGTCGACGGCCAACTTCTCGGGCTTCTCGATGCCGAGCTTCCCGACGTTCGAGAAGATGGCCGAGGCGCCCAAGGAGCCGAAGGAGAACGGACAGCTGTCGAGCCGCATCGCCGTGGCTCCGCAGCAGCCTGCTGCGCCCCTGAGCCTCCCTGCCTCGACGGGCCTCAAGCCCCTGGGAGGCCGGATTGGCTCGACCCGCCCCAGGGCAAGCTCGCCTCTTGCCTCGAGCTCGTTCACCGCCGAGCCCGACTCCCCGCAGACCAAGGAGAAGGAGGCTGCCAAGGAGCCCCAGGCCCCGCCCGCCCCGCCCGCGGGCGGCTTCTTCTCGCTCGCGGGCTCCGCTGCGTCCACGCCTGGTCTCACGCCCCCAGTGGCAGGTGGCTCGTCCTCGGACTTCTTTGCGCCGCCCAAGAGTCCTGTCAAGGCTAGTGGCCTGGGTCTTGGCAAGCCCTCGACCCCTCCCTCGGGCGGCATACCCAACTTCTTTGGCAGCGGTACCACGACGCCTACCGTGCCGCCTCCCAAGGCGCCGGTCTTCGACTTCAGCAGTGGCAACATCAAGCCCGCCGACACGATCAAGGCTCCCGTGAAGACTTTGGAGACGGACGCCAGCTCTTCGCCGTTCTCGGTAAGTCTTCTGCTGACCTGGCGCGTACAGGAGCTGACAGCACAGTTCGGCAAGTCTGCCACTCCTGCTAGCGGCGCGGAGACACCCAAGGCCGGGTTCTCCTTTGGAGCCCCGTCCGCGTCCACGGACAAGCCCGACACCGCACCCAAGGCGTTCGACTTTGCCACCACCACCCCCAAGCCCGCTGAAGCGTCTGCTGCCGCTCCCAAGCCGTTCTCTTTTGGCGCTCCTGCTGAGAAGACTGCCGAGAAGCCCGCCGACGCACCCAAGGCAGGGTTCAGCTTTGGGGCTCCGTCTGCGCCGGCCGACAAGCCTGCCGAGGCTCCCAAGGCGCCGTTCTCCTTCGGCGCTCCTTCTGCCCCTGCCGCGGACAAGCCAGCTGAGGCTGCCAAGCCTCCATTCAGCTTCGGCGCGTCATCTGCTGCTCCCGCGGCGAAGCCGGCCGAGCCTGCCAAGGCCCCTTTCTCGTTCGGTGCTCCTTCCGCCCCTGCC
>JAMALN010000996.1:0-14091 GCA_023630115.1 Cutaneotrichosporon sp. PK4640 | reverse complement strand
ACTGAGCATGGCGAGCACGCACAGCCCGAGGCCGAGCGGCGTCGTGAACAGCCGCCGTAGGATGGGTGGGAGCATCGATGCGGGGCCGGGGGAGGGGGTGGGGGTGGGGGTGAGGGAGAGAGAGAAGTGGGAGAAGCGGGGTCAAGGGAGACAATGACCGAGGCGGGAGCACGTCGGGAGGGCCCGAGAATACCGGAGGATGTTGGGGCGGAGAGCGACCGACCCGCGGTGGGTAATGACAGTGGACAAGGACTTGGTCGGAGACGTAATGGAGGTGATGGGGAGATGGTAAACAATGGCAGGACGAGATTGTGTGTGGAGGGCGGGGTGGGACGGTGGCGTTTGCGCGTGCGCAGCGAGTCTAATTGTAGGTGATGGAGATCTGCGGTTGGCCAAGTCTGCCGGGTGGCGTTTGGCTTATCGTCGCTACTATTGGGCTGCGGCGCGGGCGGCTTGGAGAGGGGGGCGGAGACGCGTCTAGGATGGTGTGAGATGTGAAGGAGGTGTGAATGTTGTAAAGCAACAAGGAGATACCGAGAATAGTCTGAGACACGGCAAGCCAAGAGGTGGCAGATCGGTAAAGCTGTAACAAACGTTTGATACGGGACGCGCCCTAAACTTGCGTGTTCCGACGGGACACGAAAGAGGCGCAAAGAGAACACACGACGCTCCAGGCACTGCACCGCATATGACCGCGCAGTCAAACCTCGTGGGCCAGGCACCCCGCCCAGCATCTCCCGTCGCAGATAGACTCCATTCAAACTCCCCGAGCCAAACTGTTGGGTCCATTTGGTTCCAGCCCGTCGATCACACCCATCCTTCCCCCCCTGACCGTGTACTGTAACCGCTGCAACAGTGCTGCGCCACCACAACACGCGTAGCATGTCTGTCGCACTCTCTGTGCATCTCAAGTACAAGCAGTCTTCACTACTGCGCTCGCCTCGTCGCCTCCCCCCTCCTCTCCTTCCCCAGAACGGCTGACGCCGTGATTATCTATGAGATCGACTATCTCCTCCACCCTCGCCCTCCCCTCCTCACTCAATCTGACTCCTCACTCCTGCGTCTGCCAGAGGCCGTACGACTTGCCGGGAGTAGTCTGCCAAAGGCGGATCGTGCCGTCCTCGCTGCCCGACGCGTAGACCTCGCCATCAGGCGAGTACGACGCGCACAGTACGGGGCCGTGGTGGCCCTTGTAGACCTCGCGCTCGGCGCCCGAGTCGAGGTCGTACACGCGGACCCAGGGGTCAGCGGACGAGCCCGCGACGAAGCGGTCGCGCATGAACGGGTGGAGCGACGCCGAGGTCACCTCGTGCGGCATCTGGATCGAGACCGGAGGGTGCTGGCGCATGACGTCGAGGAAGTGCACGTTCTTGCCTGCGGCGACGGAGAGCGTGCCGCCGCCATGGGCGAGCTCCATCGACGAGATCGGGCCGCCAAGGTTAACCTCGTCGACCTGCGAGAGCGTGCGGAGGTCCCACCAGCTGCCATGTCAGCGCCGCTCCAACAAGCTCGAGCAAACTCACCGAACCTTGCCATCTTCGGCGGCGCTGACGCCAACGGCACCACCCTGGCCCTCGTCCCAGACAATACTCCGGACCACACCCTCGCAAGAGTTGCCGTCAGGGTTGCTGCCAAGGATGAGGGGCTGGGCGTCCGTGCGGTTGAGGTCGAAGAGACGGATCTTCTTCTCGTTGCCACCCTGGCGTTAGCTTTGGGCGATTCTGCGAACTCACAGTAAGGAGGTACTGGGGCTGCACCTGGGGGTTGAGCGCGACAGTGCGCACAATGTGGTTGTGCGCGAAGCTGTGGAGGGCCTCGCCCGTGTTCGTGTCCCAGATTTTTCTGCGGTCAGAGCGCGTAGAACGGCGCGACTCACGCGGTGAAGTCGGCGGAACCGGTCACGGCGCGCGAAGTGTCGAGGGAGATCTTGGTGGACCAGACGGCGCCCTTGTGACCTGCGCGTTAGCGCTGTGCGAGCCAAGCCTTCTGGGCGCAGACGTACCGAGGAAGGTGCCGATCCAGTCACCCAGCCAGGACCGCAGCATGGGGTTGCCGTCCTTGCACGCCGAGATGAGCAGGTACGTGCCGTCGGCCAGGCTGCTGTCAGCTCTACCACGATTGTGTCAGCTTACATGTTGGAGAACTGGAGGTGGACGACTGGCCGGGTGTGGCCAGAGCACAGGAGGGGCTGGACCTTGACGGGGGGCGCCTGCTGCGCGGCAGGGTGGTGGTGGCTGCCGTTGCCGTTGGAGAAGCCGTTGCCGAACGCGACCATGATTGGCGATGTGGAGCGAGGAAGAGTGCACGGGCCGTGAGTGAAGAATGTATTAAGCGCTCAGAGAGCGTATTCTAGAGATGCAGGTAGGCGTGGAGATGGGGGCTGTGTGCGGACACGCAGATGCTGTTGGGTGTTGATAGATGTGGAGCGGACTGGACGGGGCGATGATGTCGAGATGCTGTTACAGACGAGACAGGAGGGGGCGCAGCCCTATCTATGTCGCGAGGACGTGGGCCGTGAGGGTGATGGGAGGTGGGTGAGCAAGTGAGTGGGCGGGTTGTGGGATGTGGTGGGTGGTTCGAGCGTCGGGTCGTCGCGGAACGCGTAGGTAGACGTGTGTGGAGTCGAGTTGGTGGGTGTGGGTGTGAAGGGCGTTGCGGGTATCGGGGCGTGTGGGGCGTGGACAACAGGTGGTGGTGGCGAACGAGGGGGAAGAGATGGAGAGGGGGTGAGGGGAGTGAGGGTGAGGAGGAGATAAGAGGATGGAGGGAGCGGAGAGGATGGAGATGGAGATGGAGATGGAGGGAGGGATGGGGGGATGGGGGGACGATGGAGAAAGAGGAAGAGATGATGAGCAGAAGTCTCCACTACTTGGCGTTCCGCGCCTACGACAACTGCCTCGCCCAGAGTCGTCGGAGGACCCTTGTCCTATGTCCAACCCCTTGCCCTCCCTTTTGGGACAATAGCCTCTACAATAGCCCCGCACCTACAATAGCCCCGCACCATTAGCTCCGAATAATACCCCATAATACCCCAATCTCATGCGCAGCACTGCACCAAGCGCCAGCCACATCCAGACGCGTGGTCTAACCGCCACCCCACCAAAACGCCGGTATCGCCGAAGCTGCTGATCTCGCCGCCGACTTCGCGTTCGTCACCATCAACAACACCTAAACACAGCCGGCCCGCATCCGACTCCGACTCTCAAAATGAAGCTCGTCAGGTGAGTCCGCGCGCAAGCAAGCAAGAGCGTGGCACGGTGCGGTGCCCTGCATACTGCGCAGCTGCCACAGCCACATCTGGAGCTGACAGCAGGTTCTTGATGAAGCTCAACAACGAGACGGTCACGATCGAGCTCAAGAACGGGACAGTCCTCCATGGCACCATCACCTGTGCGTTTTGAAGCACGGGAAGGGGCCGAGGGAGCCGCGTGGGCGCGCTGGGGATAGGGAGCCTGCGCGTCGAGGCAGGCCGGTGGAGGAAGGCGGGGGAAGGTGCAGCGCTCTGCAGTGCTTCACGCAGCCGGTATCCTTCCTCCGCCCTCCTCTAACCCCGCGCACTCCCGCGCGCTTCCCCCTCGTGCCCCACCCACCTCCGCTAGATCAGCGCTGACCCCAGCCGTCGACCCGCAGATGAACACGCACCTGAAGAGCGTCAAGCTCACGATGCGCAACCAGCCGGCCGGCACGCCCTCGCTGCACCTCGACAGCATTGCGATCCGCGGCAACAACGTGCGCTACTACATCCTGCCGGACAGCCTGCCGCTCGACACGCTGCTCGTCGACGACGCGCCGCGCGCCAAGAAGCGCAAGGAGGGTGCGGCGGCCGCCCGCGGACGCGGAGGCGCGCGCGGAGGTCGCGGGCGTGGCGGGCCGCGCGGGCGTGGGCGCGGACGTGGGTTCTAAGCCCAGAGATCCCCGAGAGTGGTGTAGTGACAGGTAGTTAGAGCAGGCACTGCCTGCATGTATTCCATGGCTGTATCTGGGCCTGTACTGATACGACTAACATCTAGGTCTAGCACTCCATCTACATCCAGTTCAGTACCCCTTCTCGGGGTCGACGACGTTGAACGGTTCGCCGCCGCGGCGCATGTTCTCAACGTTCTCGACGAGCAGCTCGCCGCCCGCGTCAAAGTATCCCTCAAAGTCGGCGCTCGAGTGCGGCGTGATCACCGCGCGCGGGTGGGTGAGGAGGGCGTGGCCCTCGGGCAGCGGCTCGGGGTCGGTGACGTCGAGGCCGGCGCCGAGGAGGCCGTCCTCGGCGTCCAGGGCGGCGAGGATCGCGTCCGAGGACACGAGGTCGCCGCGCCCGACGTTGATGAACAGCGCGCGTGGTGGCAGGCGCGCAAGGTGCTCCCGCGTCAGCATCCCGCGGGTCGCGGGCGTCGAGGGGAGCGAGGCGACGAGGATCTCGGAGCGGGAGAGGAACGTGTCGAACGACGCGGCGTCCTGCGTCGAGTACCATGCGGTGGGGATGTTGCCTGGGGTCAGTCAGTCTGCCGTCCTCCACACTGTACTCCACTCCCTCTCTCCGCGATCCTCTCTTCCCTTCGGCGCCCCGCCCCAATCCCCGGAAGCGCACTCACCCTCGACATCCCCCGTCCCCTCGATAATATACCCGTCGCACTTGGACTTGTTGCCGGCCGTGTTGGCCGCGAGGATCTCGCACCCAAACGCCTGGAGCAGGCGCGCAGTCTCACGCGCAATGTGCCCGTACCCGAGCATGCCCACAGTCTTGCCGCGGAGGTTGATGAGGCCCAGCGTGCCAAACTTGCGCAGGTCGGCGCTCTTGTCCGGGTTGAGGGCGAGCTCGTCACGCCGCGGCCAGCGGCCGTGCGTGCGCGTGATGGTGATACTCGTGTGGATGTTTTGGTAGACTGCGATCAGCGAGCCCGAGCGCGAGAACGGGGTAAGGGGCGAGCGTGAGGTGAGATACGTAGTAGGCCAGGTCGCTGAGGGGGGCGCACCCGCCATGAACACTCACACCCGATGATCTGGCCGATGATGTAGCCCGGGATGGAGAGGACGTGCACGCCCGAGGCGGTGCACACCTTGACGCGCTTCTGGACGTCCTTGTCCTTGAGGGCGGGGCACTCGAACGCGTGGTTGGCGCCGGCTGGCATCAGCGCTTGCGACGGGCGGTGGAGCGGAGTGGAGCTACGCACCACTTGTGAGCTGCACGACCTGCGTGTTCGTCAGCATCTCGGGCCCGATCCAGCGCGGGATGCCGAGCCAGTTGCAGAACCAGACCTCGATGCTGCCGACGAGCTCGGGCGGGATCTTGCCGTTCGGGTAGTAGTGCACGGTGGGGAAGTGCTTGCGGATGAGCGCGAGCGACTGAGGCGACACCTCGAAGACGACGGCGATGGTGTCGAGGCGCAGGCTCATGGCGGGGGCGAGGTGGGCGCCGAGGGCGGAGAGGCGGGACGCGGGCGACAGGTTGGGCAGTAGGGACGGGGTGCGGAGCGGAGGAGAAAGTCGGTGCTGACGTGAGGTTATGACTTGACTTATCGGGGTTCGGTGATTGCCGACGATCGGTGGGCGGGTGTGGGCGGGTGAGTGGGCCACCAGAGTGGGCCCAATTCAAACGGAGGCCGCCGACGCCGACGCCGTCCCAGCCTCCATCACACGAGGCCCACGCATGCCACGCGCGCCAGCAGCACGTATCTATGGCACGACCATGAATCCGATCTAGATACATATGCAAGAAGGCCCAGTCGACAGGCACGCCGACTGGTGACTAACTCCGACACTGACTCGTGTTCTTCGGCACCCCGGCCGCGCCTACCCCTGCGCCTCCTCGCTGCCGTACGCGTTGCTCTTGTGCTTGGGCTGGAAGTTGAACTCGTCCCCGGCGGGGCCGAGGAACATCTCCGAGATCTTGACCCAGTCCCCGACGAAGCTCGAGCCGAGCAGCGTCTCGAGCTCGTTGCGCCCGCGGTAGGCAGGCGGCCGCTCGTTCAGCATCGGCGGCAGCCGCTCCAGCAGCCCGATGGGGATGTACCGGCACTGGAAGGAGAGCGCCTCGCACAGGAAGCGGCGCGTCGTGTTCACCCCCTGCGTGTCCGAGCCCCAGTGCGAGAGGCCGTACTCGGCGAACTGGTGTGAGCTCGATATCAAGGCAGACAAGCTCACCTTCCGGATGCCCTCGAGGCGCTCCGTAGCGGAGATGTCCCACTCGCGCCGCTCGGCAATCTCGGTGAAGAGCCAGGGCTTGATGAGCGCGCCGCGCGCGACCATGACGCCGTCGACACCGCTCGCCTCCTTCTCCTCCCAGTAGCTTTGGGCCGAGTAGCAGTCACCGTTGCCGAAGATCGGGACGGGCGGGAGGCCAGCGTCCTCCGTGCTCTCACGCAGCACATCCACGCATTGCCGGATGTAGCTCCAGTCCGCGAGCTTGGTGTATCGCTGCTGGCGAGAGCGGCCGTGCAGCGTCATCGCACTTGCTCCCCACTCGGTTGCGAAGCGCGGGATCAGCTTGTGTGCGTTAGGGTGGTTGTTCGCGACGCCGGTGCGCTGTCGTCAGCTCTGAACCTCCTTCTTAGCGTACGAATTTGACAGTCAGCGGAACTGGCGTCAGCTGGATCTCGCATGGGAGCTCACTTTCACCCAGTGCGCGGTTCATCCCCACACAGATCTTGCCAAGGCGTCTCGCGTTGTCCATCACTGCCGTTAGTCACAACAAAACGAAGGAAGCTTACAGGCACTCCCCGCACCCTGCTTGAACAACAGGTCGATGGGGCACCCCATGTTGATGTCCACAAAGTCGATGCCGCTCGGGCCCAGCTCGCGCGCGAGCACCTCCGCGGCGGGCACCATGCGGTTCGGCCACCCGCCCGCGAGCTGCACGCCGAACATCTTCTCCGACTCGTGCCGGCGCACGAGCGCCCACTCCTCGTTCTTGCCCTGCACGATCTGCTCAGCGAGGGCCATCTCGGAGATCGTGATGGTGGCGCCGTAATCGGTACACACGCGGCGGAAGGGCTGATGTCAGCTACGAGTTGGACCGCGCTAGCTCACGAGATTCCCGACGGTCGTGAGAGGCGCGAGGTACAGCCCGTTGTTCCAGTTCAAGCGGCGCTTCTCCTCGGGGCGGAGGGGCACGTCCATCGCCTCGGCCTCGCTGGGGATGACGCCCTTCTCCTCCCCGTTCGTGTCCTCGTTCATCGCCTCCTCCTCATTCACCACGGCCGGGGCGTCATTCGCCGTCTCCTCCTCGCCGTTCATGGCCTCCTCCTCGTTGACGGGCGCCTTCTTCTGCTTCTTGGGATGCTGCTTCTTCGGCTTCTTCCCGAACGTCTTGTTGGGCTCCACGACGGCCAGGTACTTGGGGGAGAAGTCGTACTCGTACTGCTGTCAGCTCCATCATACCACGCAAGCTCACCTTGCTCTTCTGAAGCGAGTGCAGCACCTCGACCTTGGCCCAGTTGACCTCGCGGTTCCGGCCCTCCCGGCTCCCGTCCATATCGGGGAAGCCAAGCAGCTCCCACCCCCCGACGCGGGTCAAGCTGTCCTCCCCCTCGGCCTCGGCCTTCTTCACGTGCCCGCCAAGGAAGCGGCACCGCCACCCAAAGGTGCAGTACCCGAGCTCGGCGTAGACGGGGCACGTGGTAGCAAGGTCGACCGTCTTGCCGATCGCGTCGTCGCCGCCGCCCTGCCGCTCGGTGGTGGTGGCGAAGGTCGCCTCCTCGGCCAACTCCCCGCGCGCGTAGTGGATGTCCTGCGGCTTGACGGAAAAGTACGCGTCCCAGCTGTGCGCGTACTTGCACTTGTCCCCGAAGGGGCACTTGCCCGTCTTCTCCCACCCGGAGCACATGCGCACGCTGCGCTCGCCGGTGAAGACGGGCTTCTGGCCCTTGGTGCGCGCCTTCCACCCGCCCTTGGTCTTCTGGCGCTTCTCGTCGCCACCGCCACGGCAGTCCTTGCTCGCTTCTGCAGCGTCGTCGTCCGGCGCCGAGCGGATAAGCGTAGTCTCCGCGGGGATGAGGTACCTGGGGTGAGCTCGGGGCACGGGGGGCCATGAGAGCTCACTCGGCCTTGACTGGCGCAATACCCGCCATACGCCCGCGGTCGCGGTCGTCAATTGGCTTGTTCTCCTTCATCTCGGCATCAGTCATTGTTGTGAGGTGTGTGGAGGAGGAAGGTGAGGAAGGCAGAAGTCACCCCGGAGTGGAGGTGGACAACTTTTGAAGCGGGGCCACAATGCGGCGGCGGGACCTTAATGCTGAGGTAATATCACGTGGATCTGGGCTCATGGGCCAAACGCGGCGGTCCAAGGCATGAAGGGTGTGCCCTGAAATCGCCAGCGTGTCGCTACACGCTGGTACGCTGGAAGCCGACTGGCTGGAGTGCCTTCCACCGTGGATGCTCACCCCTGCTCACCCCTGGTCACCGCTCACCACTCTACACCACCTCTTGCTCGCTCGACACCATCTTCTGTTCTTTTCCATCCATCCATCCATTTCCCCTCACCGTCCTTTCTCCCCCCTCTTTTCCGGCCCGGCTACTGACCCCCGTGGAAACTCGCCAACATGGGTAGTTGTAAGTTTCTGCCTCCTCATCAACGCCAGCCGTCACGCAGCAAATGACTTGAGAGGTGCAACCGACACGCGGCCGGTACACGCGCCCATCTCACCTCACCTCATCTCTCATCTCCCATCACCCATCGTCATGCCTGACACCAGTCCGACTCCTCGAGCTCGTCCGCCCGTTCATGAGCATCCTCCCCGAGGTGACTGCTCCTGAGCGCAAGGTCACTTTCCAGCACAAGATCCTGTGGACGGCCACGACGCTCCTCATCTTCCTCGTCTGCGCCCAGGTGCCCCTGTACGGCATCATGTCGAGCGACTCGTCCGACCCGCTCTACTGGCTCCGTGTCATCATGGCGAGCAACCGCGGCACCCTCATGGAGCTCGGTGTCACCCCCGTCGTCACCTCGGGCATGATCATGCAGCTGCTCGCCGGCGCGCAGCTCATCGAGGTCGACTACAGCCTCAAGGACGACCGCGCCCTCTTCAGCGCGGCCCAGAAGCGTACGCCCCGTCCCCAGGATTCCGCTGATCCCCAGTGTTTGCCCTCATTATCGCCCTCGGCCAGGCCACCGTCTACGTGCTTACCGGCCTCTACGGTGCGCCGTCGAGCCTCGGCGCCGGCGTCTGCCTCCTCCTCATTCTCCAGCTTGTTGCCGCCTCGCTCATCGTCATCCTCCTCGACGAGCTCCTCACGAAGGGCTACGGTCTCGGCTCGGGTATCTCGCTCTTCATCGCGACCAACACCTGCGAGTCGATCATCTGGAAGTGCTTCAGCCCCAACACGGTCAACACCGGCCGCGGGCCCGAGTTTGAGGGCGCCATCGTCGCTCTCTTCCACCTCGTCTTCACGATGAACAACAAGACTCGCGCCCTCAAGGAGGCCTTCTACCGCGAGCGCCTGCCGAACATGATGAACGTCATCTCGACCGTCCTCGTCTTCGCCGCCGTCATTTACCTCCAGGGTTTCCGCGTCGAGATCCCCATCAAGAGCTCCAAGATGCGCGGCCAGCGTGGCACCTACCCTGTCAAGCTGTTCTACACCTCGAACATGCCCATCATGCTCGAGTCGGCGCTCACCTCGAACGTCTTCCTTGTCTCGCGCATGCTCTTTGACCGCTTCCCCAACAACCTCTTCGTTCGCCTCCTCGGCGTCTGGGAGCCCGTCGAGGAGAGCACCCAGCTCGAGGCCATCTCGGGCATCTCGTACTACATGTCGGCGCCCCACTCGCTCAAGGCCGCCCTCATCGACCCCTTCCACACGGTCGTCTACCTCACCTTCATTGTCACCGCTTGCGCCATGTTCTCCAAGACGTGGATCGAGGTCTCGGGCTCGGGCCCCCGCGACGTCGCCAAGCAGCTCAAGGACCAGAGCATGACCCTTGCTGGCCACCGTGACGCCTCGATCTACAAGGAGCTCAAGCGCGTCATCCCCACCGCCGCCGCGTTCGGCGGTGCCGTCCTCGGCCTCCTCTCGTTCGGTGCCGACATGCTCGGCGCCCTCGGCTCGGGCACCGGTATCCTCATGGCCGTTACCATCATTTACGGCTACTTCGAGCTCGGCGTAAAGGAGAACGCTGGCATGGACGCTGCCGGTCTCCAGGACATGCGTGAGTGGAGTGCTGCAACAGCAGAGCTAGCTAGCCATGAAAGGAATATGCTGACATCAGTCTTCTAAGCGCGTCCACACTCCCGCTCGCCTAGCAGCACCGGCGGCTGGCCCTGGCCGCCCACCAACTACCACAAACCACAACACTAAACCACCCACCGTAGGAAGCAAGAAGGAGGAAGAAGCGATTGCAGAACACTGCAGAGTGGAGCGCGCGAGAGAAGGGAGGCGCTGGCAGGAGCCAAAAGTCTGGCCGCAGATGGGCCGACTCGCATCTATCCTATTCTTGTTATATCCATGCAAGCGTGTGGCATTGAGGTGGCGCTGCTGAGTGCAGCTATGCTAGTGTGGTCTATTGACTCGTTGTGGTCTGCTCCTCCTGCTGCTTCCCCTCCATCTTCCCCTCCGTGTTCTGCCCCTCCTCGCCCTCTTCCCGCATCAGCTTGCGCGATTCAGCCGCGACAGCGAAGAGCGCGTCCACCTCGGGCCCAGCCCCCCACCCCATAGCCTTGGCCCACGGCTCCTCCTCCTCGCTCTCGTCGTCACTAGACTCGGGGCGCATCTTGCGGGACGCGTCGAGCACGCTAGCGGCAAGCGACGAGTGCTCGGTCGACAGAAGTGACGATCCGCCGCGCCGCCCAGTGCCCGCGCTCTCGTCCTTCTGCTTCTTCGAGAACAGCGGCGAGGGCACCTGCACTTCGCCACCGGGCAGGGGAAGGGGCAGGCCCGCGAGCTCGCCGGTCCCCGACACGGCCACGGGCGCCCCGGGCTCGACGGGGAGGCGTGGCGCATCGAGCCGTGGTGGGGCGGGCTTCTCGGCCGGTGTCGCGCGCTCGACGATCGACAGGCTAGCAAGGAGGGAGGACACGCCGCCCTCATCCACCACGGGGGCGGGCGCAGCGGGGGCCTCCACCTTCTTGACCCAGGTCAGCACGTCGCCGCGCCTGCCGCCCCACACGACGTCGCCCCGCGCCTCGAGGTCCTCGAGGAGGGTGAGGTCGCCCCCGCCGCCGCCGAGCCACGGCGCCTCCGTCCCGAGCTGCTCGGCGACGTATGCCGCGCGCGCCGCACACCTACGCGAACAGAAGGCCTGGTCGTCGTTGCCGTTGCGCTCGGTGATAGTCCGCGCTGCAGTGGAGACGACGAAGCGCTTCCGCGAGCGGTACGGCGCGGCCGGGGCGTTCGCGCAGGGCGGGTACGCGCACAGCCCGTTCAGGTGCCGCTCGTGCTGGACCTCGAGGTATGTCGCGCGGTGCATGTATCCGAGCTGGGGTCAGCTTGCTGGACGATACCACCGCTGGGCTGGAAGAGATCCTGCGACGAGCCGCAAAGCGCTGCAGGGGATGGACGGGAGTGGGGGCCACAGACGACTCACTGCCTTGAGGAAGACGTCGCGCTCGAGGACCTCCTCCATCGCGCGGTCGGCCCACTTCTCGGCGCGGCGCGCGGCCTGCGCCCGCCGCTCGAACGCTCTCCGGAGCTCGGCCTTGTCCCCCGCGCCAGCCCCCGCAGCGGGCGCGGCGCCAGACGCGGCCTCGGCGACGCGCAGCGTCATCGGCTGCTTGAGGGTGCGGGTCGAGGTGGGCTGTGGCTGGGAGGAGGGCGGCGCCTTGCCACTCGGGGTGGGCCGGGGCGGGCGTGCGGTGCGCGGCGGCTGCGCGCCGGCCGGCACCGCTGCCGATGAGGCTGACGCCGAGGCCGTTGCTTCTGGAGCGGCCATGGCAAGGCGTCAACGATGGCAATGTGCAATTGATAGCGCCGAAGGATCGAAGGAACGGGGGTCGATGAGTGTGAGTGGCGAGGAAGGAGAGAAGCTCGAGGAAGGAGGAATGGATGCTGAGTTGATTGTTGTGAGTCGTCAGGCACCGATAGTGGCGGTTCGCACGGCTCGCTGGGCGGTGGTGGCAATTTCCAATCACACTCGATCCAGCTGTCCAGCTCTCCAGGCTTCGAGGCATGTATTCACGCCGCCTCGCATTCCTAGAGATCGCTGCTAGAGATCGCTGGCACCGCACCCTGTGGCCCGGGTAGATCTGGACATCTGGACCAGTCAGGTGGGGGGCGTGTGTGAGACAGCGGTATTATACAGCGGGCCAGTGATGGGCCTCGGATCGTCTCGAGGGTGGGGGTAGTCACCCTATTCACGGTTGAGACTGTCTCAGTTGGATGCTGCGGCGGCAAGTCGCCGTCAAAGACACCGCCGCGTTGGTGGCAATTGGAGGGTCACATCGATCACTGATCAAGGTTAGCGAGCTAGCAGAGTTATGCTACAGCGGCAAAAGCAAACACCGGCCGGGTGATCCCTTCTGCGCACCGCTACCGCTGACCAAGCTCGCGGCACCTCCAAGCTCGGTCAAACAACGCGTAATGTAGTGTCCATGCATGGCAGTGGTACAGTATGAGACAACTAGACGGGGGTTCGTGTCGTGGCGGGCATTAGGCTGCCGCCGGGATCTACTCTAGGCGGTGCGGGTACATGTGTATGGTGGGTAGTCGTGGCTTTTGATGCGAATGCGTACAGGATGCGGGGCGGTTTGCGGTCTGCGGTCTATGCGGTGTAGTTCAGTCCTCGAGCGCGTGGCGGATCATGGCGCGGCGCGTCTTGATGCTGACGGCGCGGTCCGCGTCCGTCACGGCCCGCTGGATGCGGATGCTCGCGTCGCATATTTGCTCGAGCACGCGCCCGTCAATCACACCCCTGTCAAAGAGGCGCACAAGCTCGCCGTCCGTGATGCTGTCGTACTCGTGCGGCTCGAGTAAAAACAGGTCCGAATACTGCGTGCGCAGCAGTTGCGCCGACCCGTGGCAGTTGGACCACGCCGATTGGACCGAGGTGGGCATGTGCAGCTCACGGCCCATGCGCTCGTCGGGGGTGACGGGGGCCGAGTCGAGCGGCACGGCGTGGTGCGCGTTCCGAAGACCAAGCGCGTCAGAAGACATGGTGTGCGGGAGGCCAGCTCGGCGCGCCGACCGCTGCCGCACCGGTGGGGGGTGGGCACGGCAGGGGGAGGTGGGCTCGGATGCGAGATGCACGTCGCCGTCGGGGCCAGCCGGGGCGATGTCGATCTGCGTGGGGCTCGAGACCTTTGGCTGGATGGTTAGATCATGCTGCGGGATAGGCGGCGGAAGGTGTGAAGCGATCGCGGAGTAACGAGCGACCAAGTTCGCGGCCTAGTTCGGCTGCAAATTCCTTTCCAGAATTCCAGCAATGACCTAGCATGGCGACACCAGGGCAACCGACTCTGTCGCGACCCGGTCCCGAACTTGGCTCCCAGACAACGAATACACAGGCACGAACCACCTCCTGCTTTGCTTCGACTCACAGTGACTGGCAGACTCTTGAGATCGGCACCCCGACCGCCACCGGATGGAGGGGACGAGGGAGTCCGCGACGCGCTGCGCGAGCGCTGGTGGCGCCGTACGCTCATTTCAGGCATGTTGGATGGGGGTTCAGACTGAAAAACGTCAGCCACACGACAAGGGGTGTCAGACTCACGGTGCAGCGGCTGTAGCCAGGGGAGAGGGATGGGGAGAGACCAGGGGCGGTGTCGAGGTCGATAAAGAAGCGAGAGGACCAGGGAGTGCTGGGCGTCATGGAGGAGGCGCTCATGCTTGGGGAGGGAGGGTGTGGCACGTTCTCGAGACCGAGTGCTGGGCCGGAGATTGGGGTGAGGGGAGGGGGGAGGGGTGCCGCTTCCTGGGAGGGGAGTGCAGCTGGCGCCGAGGCGACGGATACGAGGACGGGGGGCCCGCCCGGGGTGTGTGGAACGGACGAGAGGTGCGCGACGGGCATAGCCCGGCGGCTGAGAGCGTCGAATCTAATCCTTCGCTGGTAGGTGTGGCGGCGCTAGGCGTTCACTTTCGTTCTGCGCCGGGGGGGATGGGCGGCAGAGGTGCGGATGGGGGGGTCCTGGGCTGAATGGCGGGCGGGTGCGCTGCGATAGCGCCGACGAGGGG
>JAMALN010000995.1:0-13742 GCA_023630115.1 Cutaneotrichosporon sp. PK4640 | reverse complement strand
ACAAAGTGGTTGGTCGGCATCTCGGTGAAGCCGAGGTCGAAGAAGATCTGCCGGAACTCCTCGCGCACCTTGAGGAGGGGGTGGAGCGCGCCGCCCTCGGTCGCCTGCCCCTGCGCAGCAAAGTTGTACGGCTTGAACTCGGCGTCCTTCCACTTGCCGCTGGCCACCATGTCGCTGCTGAGGTCCGTCTCGAGCGTTTTGACCTCGGTGGCAAACTTGGGTCCCTTGGCCGCGGAGAAGTGCAGCTGTTTCCGCGCGGCCACAAGCTTGCGCTTCATGAGCTCCTTGAGCGCCTTGTCGCCGCCCGCGTGCGTGCCCGTGGCCTGCACCTCGCGCAGCTGCTCCGCCGTCTCGTCGACCGGCGCGGCCGCGGCGCGCACAAAGCCCGCGCCGGCCTTGGCGATCCACTTGTTCTTGAAGGCACGGCCCTGGCCGACCTTGACCGTGTCGTCGCCGAGGAGTTTCTGGCGTCAGATTCATTCCAGCCGGAGCCGGAGCCGGCCCGACTCGAAAGCCGACTCGAGCTCGGGCCGCGCGCGCGGACGCCGTGCCATCAACCCACCTTGAGCTCGGGGACGGTCGCGGGCTCGCCCGCCCCCTCGGCGGGGCACGCCTGCCACACGCGGAACTCGTGCGAGCCGCTCGCGGCAATCTGCGACCCTTCTTCCGTGAGCCCGTACACGTTGGTGGCGATCTGCTTGTAGTCGACCATCTGGTATCAGCTGATGCTCTCGCGGAAACAGCTGAGTGGCACAGCTTGTCTTCCCCATGGAGGACCGACGACTGACCTCCTTGCTCAGCAGCGAGTCGAGCGCCGACTTGACGACCGCCTGCGCCTCCTGCGACTCAAGGGGGGTCCCGCCCGCGGAGAGCTTGCGCGAGTCGTCGAGCGTGCCCGCCGGCGACGCGTCGAGCGCCTTGAGGATGGCCGTCTGCACCTCGTCGACGGTGGGGAGAGCCATTTTGGTTGTAGTGTGATGTCGGTACCTCGATGTCGACGTTCGACTTTCAATGTGCACTTCGAGATGGAGTCGATCACGCGCGCCTACCTGTGCCTGGGGGTAGGTGCAGGCTAGGTCCCGGGGGCCTACTTTTTCTAATGAGAACGCGCATTAGAAAAGTGCTAATTGCTCTGAATATTCAATCCCGCCGCGGTTACTCCCGCGTGTTGTTTGGTTCCTCACATCTCACCTCTTCTCAACGTTTCCCCTGCGCAACAAGCACCACCATCCACCCACTACACCATGAACGCAACCCAGCGCGCCCAGCTCCCCAAGGTCGCGCGCGCATCCGTCAGGGCGGCGGACAAGTCCGGCGCTCTCGATCGTGGGGAGTATACCATGGCGGTTGCGCGCGCCGACGTCCTCAAGCGCCTAGGCATCGACGAGGTGGACAGCGAGGGGAGGAAGGCGATCAAGGCTGCAATCACCGAGGCGCTGGTTAGTTACTGTGGTCTCATCGTCGCAACTGACAGCAGGATGCGCTTGGGAACGAGGATGATGAGGAAGAGGTGGTGGTGGAGGAAGAGCACGCCGAGGAAGAGGAGGAGGAAGAGGAAGAGGAGGTGGAGGAGATAGAAGGGGAGCCGGAGCCAGTTCCGAAGAAGACAGTCCCACGGGACGGCAAGAAGCCTCAGCGCCAGGCCACCAGCGACGAGGACGACGACGACGACGAGCCTTCCGACGACGCGAAGCCGAACGCCCGTACATCCCAGGCAGCGCCCGTGTCCGAGTCGGATGACGGCGGCTTTGAGCCCTCCGACGACGAGACGCCGAAGCCGCGCAGATCCAAGGCCATGCCCGAGTCAGAGTCAGACGAGGAGCCCGCGCCCAAGAAGGCCCCACAAAGGAAGACCAACTCCAAGGCCGCGTCTGAGTCGGAAGACGACGACGACGACGACTTCGAGCCTTCCGACGACGAGCCGCCTCGCAAGCGTGCGCGGTCCGGCAAGGCCACCTCCCGCGCGGCATCCAGTGCAGGGCGGTCGTGCACGACCACCCCGCTCAAGGCCAGAGGCAAGCCGTCAAACAAGAGCGTCGAGGTGAGCGAGGACTCGGACAACGAGGCCCCGCCCAAGCCACTCCAGGTAAGCTGTGACCCGGTCGCCAGCTGACACCAGCCCCCCTCGCCCTCGTCCTCCATGTCAAGCGTGTATGACGAGCCGCCCAAAAAGTGCGGCAAGGCCGAGAAGCCGAAGCCGACTGCGAAGAAGGCGAAGGGCAAGAAGGACCCGAACGAGGGGGTGAGTCACCTGCCCGCTCTCCCACCGCATCGGTTGATGGCCCGCTAACGACAGCTCTCGCCCGACGAGGCCCGGGTTGCGGACCTAAAGCGTATCGTCGTTGCGTGCGGCGTACGCAAGCAATGGTGAGAAGCTCGCGGTTGGCTTCCACAGCTGATTCCAGGACGAAGGAGTTCGCCGACTGTCCCACCGTGAGGCCCACCTACCAACGCCTGGAGATGCCAGCTGACCCCAGGCCTCGTCTCAGATAACCCACCTCCTCGATCTCCTCCGCTCGTTAGGGATGAAAGGCAACCCGACACTCGGAAAGGCGAAATCGCTGAAGGAACGGCGCGAGTTAGCACAGGAGCTCAGTGAGTGTGCCTCGGCGGACCCCAACACCCACACACAGGCTGACGACAGACGACGTGCAGGAATTCGAGGCCGAGCGCGGCGCTGCACGACCGAGACGCGGGCGCGTCGAGCCCGAGCGCAAAGTCTCGGCGTCTGGCGCGATGGCGGCCGTGCTCGACTTCCTCGACGACGACTAGGCACCCGTGCACCGGTAGTCATGCAGGATGCCAAGACGCGAGAAGCTTTGGAATAGACATGAGAGTTGCGGGTATCTGTGGGCGGGCGTGCCTGGCGGCAGGGGGAATGTGGGAAACGGATGCATGAGGCCGGTGCGACATTACGCCAGCAGCCAGGATCTGGTTCAGCGTCGTCTTGTGACCTGGTGGCCTCTGAACCAGCCCGGGCTGGCATTCACCGAGCTTCGAGGCCAGCCTTCATTGTGGATGCCAAGTCCAGAGTAAGGTTGGGCATGTGGAGCCTAGGGCAATTCAGCGCCACCCATTCACTCTGTCAGGCCCTGCCGGCCTGGCTTGCGCACAACTCGGCAGCGGAGAGATCTGCACCCCACCGCTCGAGGTCGATGCAGCACAGACCTCACCACCACACCATCCGCCATGGCCATGAGCCCCCGCCTCGCGCTGCGCAGCGCGCTGCTCGTCGCCGCCTTTCTGCTCGTGGTCATGCTGATACCGCACGCGCCCCAGCCCGTGCGCGAGCGCCCGAGCATCGACAAGCTCTTCCGCTTCGGACGCACCCCCGAGCCCTGGGTCGACCTCGAGAACGTGCCGTGGACGAGCCACGACGGGGGTGAGTGGGCCGGCGAGAGCTGGTTGCGAGGTTGCGGGGCGAGGCTGGAGGCACCGCACGCCGAGGCGCCAGCCGAATGAAACCAAGGAGCTGACCCCAGGCATCGAGGGGTACTCGGTCTGGTCGAACCTCTACCTCTCGGGCGGCGTGCTCATCGCCGCCATGGAGACCAAGGACGCGGCCGACCGCCTCCCGCCGCCCCGGAGCATCCTGACGGACTTTGACGGCGTCGAGCGCGTCCCCGCCGGCCCCGACCTCTGGGCCACCAGCGCCGGCGCGGACCTGGTGCACGCCGAGCTGGGCGAGCGCGCGATCCGCATCCCGGGCGTGACCTACCTGTTCAACGACCCGCCGGGGCAAAGTGAGTAGGGGTGTAGGCCCTCCTGCGGGCCTAGACTGACCCCAGACGGCTTCATCGTCCACCACCACCACTTCATCGTCGACCTCCTCGTGCCGGCCGCGCGCGCCGTCGCCTCCGCCCGCGTTGCGGCCGGGCTGCCGGGCGAGGCGCCCCAGCGCATCCTCTTCCCTCGGTGCGGCGCCGACCCCTCCTGGCGCGACCAGCGCGGCATGAGTGCGTACCCCCCGACCAAGCTGACGCAGACTCGTGGCTCCTCCGCACCATGTTCCCGAACATCGTGGTCGAGGACAAGATGACCTGGGACGACCGGGCGCGCGGCGACGTCCCGTACGTGTTTGAGCAGATCGTCATCGTCGACCGATGTGAGTAGCGCCACGACAAAGCTCACGCCAGCCGCCGCGCACTCGGCGTCCGGCGACGTCGCCCGCTGGGGCCGGATGAACGCCAACGTGCCGCACATGCCCGCGCCCCCGGGCTTCTGGGACCCCTTCTCGGCGGCCATGGCCCGCGCGACGGGCGACCTCCTGCGTGTCGGCCGCTTCGCCCTCCCCGTCGTGGTGTACCTCGACCGCTCGGCCGAGCCGCTCCTCGCCCCCGCCGCGAACGAGGCGCTCATCGCGGGCCTGCGCGCGCTGACCGGCCGCGCAGAGGTCCACGTCGCGCGGATACAGAGCATGACGCGCCGGCAGAAGGTCGCGCTGCTCGCGCGCGCGAATGTTGTTGTCGGGCTCAACGCCGAGGACATGCTGCAGGTCGCGTGGATGCGCGCGGGGAAGGGCAACGGCATCGTGGAGCTGTTCGAGGCGGACGGGTTCGCCAACGACTTTGCCCTGCTTGCGGGGATGATGGGGCTCAAGCACGTCGCGATACAGGGCGACCGCGAGCTCACGCCGCGCATGTGGGGCGAGCACCCGAATGGCAAGCGCGGGCCGCAGCACGAGGGCGTGATTGACATTGACGCGGGCGCCGTGCTGCATGCCGTGACGAGATTGTTGGACGAGCTGGAGGGCAAGGCGGGGCGGCAGCTCCTGCTTGGGTAGTAGCTCTTGCTGTATACTAGACTTGGATTGTGGCATATGTGATAGACTGGGCCTTGAACGCATGGGCGACGTTAAGCATTGAGCAGCAAGGCATGAGGTAGTGATGGTCAGTAGCACGTAGCACAGGTGAGTTGGAGCGTGTAAATGTGCAGGATGGATCACGTCGTGTGGTGTGTCTGGCGAGATGCGTGGTCTCATGGCGACAGTGGACGTGCCACATCGGTCCAGGTAGGCCCCATACACACATCCATCTACACCCGGCTCCGAACGCAAACGCAGCCTGACATGAGCCTCCCGAGTTCTGCAGTCCTACACACCACCGCCGCAGCCGCTCAACTCGAGTCAACCGACCGCTACCTGACATGAGCGCACGAGAGCAGCCTGAGCACCATGACCACCATCACCGCCACCTGCACCCAGCCCCACATTGCCCCGTCCGCGATAGTAGAATACATCATCCACTCCCAGCTCCCAAATCTAGACGCGCGCACGCCGCGCACCAGACATAGCGCTTAGAAGGAGATGGCGGCACCACGCTATTCGTCAGCAGCGCTCTCATATACCAGCAAATACGCACCTGCTTCTTGTCACCGCCAAGCTCGAAGTGCTTGCAGCGCTTGAGCGAGATCTGGTGCTTGGTCTTGCACGAGGTGCACTCGAGGCGGAGGACGACCTTCTTGGTGGTCTTGGCCTTCTTGTGGAAGACGGGCTTGGTCTGACCACCGTAACCGCTCTGCTTCCGGTCGTAACGGCGCTTGCCCTGGGCGGCGAGCGAGTCCTTGCCCTTCTTGTACTGGGTGACCTTGTGGGGGGTGTGCTTCTTGCAGGTCTTGCCCTTGCAGAAGGTGCGGCGGGTCCTGCGGGTTAGCTAGCGTCCGGGGTGTCGGTGGGCGGCGGGAGTTGGGGAGCGGAGATGGAGGTTGGCAGAGATTTGACCGAGGCACTTCTCGCACGTCTGCGCATGGACAATCATGCCCTCGCGCAGACGAAGAGGGTGCCCAACGGCGCGGGCGGAGCGGCCAGTACAAGAGCTGCACGCGCAGCCTCCCGGCTTGCGGCGCACGACCTGCGCCCACTCCGCCTGGCCAGTTCCGACATTTGCGCGGTCCGCAAATCCTTCCTGCCGCGCTCCCCTCTCGTTCTCGCCCTGCCCGTCCCGCTCGCCGCTCGTCTCCGCGATCGCGAGTCGCGCGCGCAACGTACTTGGGGATGTTGACCCTGCGGCGTCAGCTCTACTCTCTCAAACTTCGGGACGGCGTTTGGCTCGATCAAACGTCCGTCCCCCAACGCCAACAGCAGCCGTCGGGTCCGCGACATCGGGGTCCGCGGCGCGCGCTGTCGACGTCGGGCGGGATACGCACATGGTGGGCGGGTGAAGGTCTTTTGTTGAGGGATGAAGAGGTGGTCGTGTCGCCGCCGAACTGAACGCACCCCTCTGGCCTCGGGTGCAGAATCGAGCCCAAGACGGGCGCGGGACCTGATTGGCCAAACTATCAAAGTGTCGTGCCAAACGAAAGTTTCGGCGATTAGATCCAGCGCCGACGGGCACAAATTTTTGCTTTAATCGCCGGATTATATTCCACGTGTCTCGGATTCACGTGACTCGCCAGCCGGACGCTGGGAGGGTGGTGGTTGAGCTCAGCGCCGTGTTCGACTTCATCCATCAAAAACGACGCCCAACATGTCGACCTTCGGTGAGTCGTGTGTGCAGACGGCGCTGACAGCAGCTCCCCCCGAGGCCCACCAGCAGTTCCAGGTTAGTCGCGCGCGCGCCGTCGCGATCGAGGAGGAGCGGATGGAGATGGCGGGGTTGGAGAGAATTTGGAGGGCGTCTGGAGGGACGACCCCACACCAAGTCCAGCGGCCCAACCTCGATCCCCGCGCCGATCCGCGCGGTGCGCTGCTGTCCGGAGCGCAGAGCGCGCCCCGCTGTGAAGCGTGCGAGCGGAGGGAGGGTTGCGTAGAAGGATTTGCTTGAAGGGGAGGGACAGGAGTAGAGACGGCAGACGACCGCGAGAGCACAGCTGACATTCAGCACATTCTCCGTCTCCTTAACACCAACGTTAAGGTGAGTCGCCATCGGGCGCGCGAGTGGGATGGACTTGGACATACGAGTGGGGGCAGACTTGCATCGTGGTGGCAATTTGTCGTTACACCAAGTTCTTGCCCTCTTCTACGCGAGAGGCCAGCGGGCACGAGACAGTACGAGAGGCGCACCCGCGCGCTGTCTCAGCTGATCGCGCACCCTCGTCGGCCTCTCGGATGCCAAGTTCCACGCACTTGCCCGCCCACCACTCCGTCTGAACTCGCGCTGACTTGCAGGGTGGTGGCAAGGTCATGTTCGCCCTTACCGAGATCAAGGGTGTTGGTCGCCGTTACTCCAACCTCGTGATCAAGAAGTGCGCTGCCTCCTCTGTGCTTGCTAACCCCCAGGGCCGACGTTGACCTCAACAAGCGTGCCGGCGAGCTGAACTCGGACGAGCTTGAGCGCATTGTCACCATCATGCAGAACCCCGCCCAGTTCAAGATCCCCACCTGGTTCCTTAACCGTCAGCGCGACCTCGTCGACGGCAAGAACTCGCACGTCCTTTCCAACCAGATCGACCAGAAGCTCCGTGACGACCTTGAGCGCCTCAAGAAGATCCGCTCGCACCGTGGTCTCCGCCACCACTGGGGCCTCCGTGTCCGTGGCCAGCACACCAAGACCACCGGTCGTCGTGTTGGTGCCCGCACCGTCGCCACCAAGGGCAAGAAGTAATTTTGTTCTGGTAGCTGGTCGGCAGGCGGGCAAGGTCGGCGCGAGGGGGCGCTGGGCCTTTGTGTCATACATTGGATGCACGCATTCTCCCACGGGAGCGGATCGCTGTTGTGGAGAGCTGCCGAGAGGGTTCGTCAGAGAGAGCGTCAGAGAGATAAGATTGTGACCAAAGTGTTGACATCGCTGAGTGCGAGTATGTTGAGGGGGTGTAAGCAGAACAGGCACATGCTACACTCTTTGCGCGTTTGTAGTCTAGGGCGTGCACACCTCAACACATGGCTTGCTATTTGCGTCTGGCAGAACTGCCACCTCTGTTTGTAAAGGTCTGTCAGCGCTCAGCATAGCGGGCGCAAGTGCTCGGCACAACCAACATAAACGACAGGACAGCACCAGCGCACCGAGCCGATCGCGACTCGCCTCGACTATTCTGACTGGCCGTTCCCGCCCAGCAGCTGCCCCAGCCCGACCCTGCAAGCTGCCCAGCTGCAGGCGACGGAGATCCACCACCAAGTCCACCACAGTTCGTAACTGCCCATAGCAAACATGCTGCATCAGCCGAGGCTGTAGATGTGTCAGCGTGGGCGTCGGGCCACGATCGCCACGTTGGGCAGCCGGCTTTGATTGGGCACATGGGCATGGGCAGTTGCCGAGTTCCGACGGAAGTGGGGATCAACCATCCCCAGCATACCTCGCGCTTCATTATGACGCGCCTGCATGGCTGCATGTGCGTGAACGAGGACTAACCGGCCACTTGTCGTGTCCCCACCTCGAACGCACAACCCCGAACACGTTGTCCCACTATAATAGCTCTGCGCCTCTCCTCTCCTCACTGCCCACTCACTCCACACGCTCACAATGTCCTACACCCTCCACGGCCACATCATCTCCACCGTGCGTCGACCAGTAGCTGCGGCTAACGGCAGTGCGCGGCGCGCGTCCTCGTCTCGGCCGCCGTGATCGGCGCCGACGTCAAGCTCGAGTCCCACGACTTTGGCCAGATCCACCAGTCCGAGTGGGCCCAGAAGCAGCCCTTCAACCAGATGCCCTACCTCGTCGACAACACCTCGGGCTTCGAGGTGTTCGAGTCCCGCGCCATCGCAAAGTACCTCGCCGTCAAGGCGGGCTCGGACCTCGTGCCCAGCCAGAGCGACGCCGAGGCCTACGCGCGCTTCGAGCAGGGCTGCTCGATCGAGCAGAGCAACTTTGACCCCGCGGCGTCGGGCCTCGCCTTCGAGCTCGTCTTCTCCAAGATGTTCGGCCTTGAGTGCGTACCTGGAAGTGCAGGCTGACCGCAGGACCGACCAGAAGCGCGTCGAGAAGCTCACGGCCGACCTCACCAAGAAGCTGCAGGGGTACGAGCGCCTGCTCGCCAAGCAGAAGTTTGTCGGCGGCGACAAGCTCACCCTCGCCGACCTGTTCCACCTGAGCTACGGCTCGATCGTCGTCCAGCTCGGCGTCGTGCCCAGCTTTACGGACGGCTCGCTCCCCCACGTCAAGGCGTGGTGGGAGACCATCACCTCCATCCCCGCCTGGAAGGAGTACGAGTCGCAGAAGGCTGCCGCCGTCGCTGCCATGCACGCGTCTAAGTAGTGCAGTAGAGAGAGCCTAGATGCATATATCAGAAAATTGGAGTTGGTTCACTCGCAGGCTTATGGCGCTGGCACACTCACAGATCTTCAGAAGCGCCACGCCTTGCTCGCACTGCTCTGCAGACCGCAGGCTGTGCCCAGAGCTTGCGGTGCCAGATCGAACGAGGATGCAAGGATGACAACTGCTAGGATTGCGAGACACTCAGTGCGCCATGTTCCCACTACACCGTCCAGCAGCCGGGAACTGGCAACCCTCTGGCCACTGGGACATGAGGGAGGGTCTACCTCCACTGTGTACCTTAACATCCCGCGACAACAGCCTGCGCTTGGCAGGAGGGTGTGGCATGGACCGAGTCGGTGCTGTGCCGTTCGGCCGGATTCTGTGCACGGTCGATGTATGTGCAGGTCAACACCGTCTCACCATAAGCGTCAGATTCCCACTTACAGTAAGCTTGTCAACAGTACGTACCCCTCTTGGCCCACCTACCCACAGATCTTCCTCACCCACACATCTTCCTCACGAATGGACGATTGGATTACAGTCAAAGCCAACGACGCACGCAGCGAGGCTGACGTCGACGCCATGCCCGTCTTCTCGTACGAGAGCATGGTGATGTGGTCATCGGCTCCCAGCCCCCACCGGCGTTCGCTGCCGTCTCACATCGAGCAGGGACATCACCGCCCAAGGACTCCGCGACCCCTCCGCTCCTCTTCCTTCGTGGGAGGCGGACCTCACCCACACGACCATCAACGCGCGCACAGCGGCCCCGCACGCAAACGGGGTCCACCCCGCCGCCTCCGACATCACCGTGCAGCCCAGACGAAGCGGCAGTCAAAGCAGTCTCCCAAGCCTGGGGCCCGCCATCAGAGCAGACTTCGCGGACCCGCCCTTCACCCCCCCCCCCCCCTCTGACATGGATTGGGATGCGTGGGGCGATATGATCGGGAAGCAGCGTGACCCCGACCACGCGTGTCATCCGTGGGTCGATCGCCGGCTGCCGTCCCGCGACGTCAGCTGGGTCGTGAACGAGCACGGCCAGATATTCTGGGCGCCGAGCCAGGTGCGTGCCCCTCTTGGCCGGGGCTGGCGGTAGGGGAAGGCTAAGAAGGTGCAAGGGATCGCGTTCCGGGAGCCGGGGAGGTATGGGGCCGCCGTTGAAGGCTGCGGGTCCGGCTCATGTCAAGGCGCTCGACCTCGCTCCCATCCTCCACATAATGACCTTACCTCGACAGCAGTGGGCCCTCGGCATTCACGTGGCGCGACGACAGCCACCGGTACTATGACGACGCTGCACTCCTCTAACTCGTCCTCCGGACGGAGGCGTGGGTCCTCTGGTAGGCGGCAGGCGTGGAGGTCGACTAGGCCGAGCTCGCGCTGCCGAGCGAGGTCGCCTTCGTCGCAGAACACGTGGATGCAGCGCCGGTACCTGAGGGCACCCCGACAGCTACCAAGACCGTGCGGCTGGCGCTGCAGACCATGGGGCTGAGGCGCGCCGACGCCGCCTCAGGCGGATCCTTTGTGGACAGACACTCGCCCCGAAGTCCCTGCTCGTTGACCTGCTGCATCCCGGGGGATGCAGAAGCGGCACGCCGAGTTCCTCATGCCGCGGGATTGGGCGCCAACCAGCTGCGGGAAGGACGAGGCGGTGGGAAGGAGGGAGATAATGGACGGGATTGAGAACCAGGCCCTCAGGTAGTTGTGCGACCTTCCTCGCCGCCTAGTCTCCCTGCATCACCCTCCTCGCCCAGCATAGTCTGCCACACTCATATACTGTATTATGACCTTCCTCCACCTCATCTCTTTCTCTTTCACCCATTCCACTCCACTCCACTCTCATCCCCATATCCCTACCTTCCCGTGTCTGTCTACCCCCTCTAACCCTCTACTCCAACGATTCACCTGTTGTACTCACCTGCCATCACTCTACCTCACTGTCCTAATCATGCCCCGCTTCCCGCTGCGCCAGCACCGCCCCGGGTCCTCGGCCCGGGGTACATACACGTCAGCTTCCCCGCTCTTCTCCTTCCCTGGCATGCCGCCCCCCTCGCTGACAGTGAAATCTCCTTCACAGTCTTCGAGACGGCCTTCTCAGAGCGTGCGCCAGTTCCCTCCGACGCAGATGGACCCCTCGAGATTTACGTCCAGCGCACCTTCCTCGGGGTTTCCACAGCTCCGACTAACCCCATCTCCCGAAGAGAACAGCGCGGAACGTATCGCCAACGCGGTGGGCTACCTGGTCCGCGATATCGGCGGTGGAGAGAAGGGTACGCCGCTGTCCCGGGCGCGCCTGACCTCCAGTCCGCGCCGTCATCGAGCTTGAACACGTGATGCTGGTTGGACGTTCTGAACAATGGTGCGTGTGCTCTGGCCCGGGCTGAACTCAGCGACCTCCAAGTCGACAGACCTTCGGTCTCGGGCGTGCACCTGTGCTTCACCCCGTGAGCAGCCTCCTTTGGGGTGGTTTGCTGACTCTCCAGCGTCCGCACCAACAGTGAACTGACCACCTTCCCTCCTCACTGACGTCAGCCTCCTTCACCACTGTCACTGTTGTCAACGTTTCAGCGACCCAGGCCCCGTTCGAGCTCAATGGCGAGGTCATGCGTCCGCGGTTTGACGCCAAGATAGGCGGCAAGCGCCGTCGCACGCACGGGTACATCCTGAAGGAGCTGGACCAGATTAGCTTCCCCAACTGTCCCGGCGTGGGTGAGTCTACAAAATGCCTAGCCGCCACCACCGGGAGCGTCGCTTACCCTCAGTGTTCACGTTCTATCAAGGCCAAACCCACCGTCCCCCGACGAAGGAAGCGGAGGCTGTTGAACCCGCCAACGATGAACTCCCGCAGCCGCTCTTCGAGACCACGTCCCCATACGCCGTGCACCGGCTGCCGCACTGGATCATCCACAACATGCCTTTGGGCAAAGGGACTTTCGGCGAAGTCCACCTAGCCACTCACGAGCGTGCCTCGTGGCTGCAAGTCGCATGCAAGAGTCTCAAGGCGACGACGGGCAGCAGCCTGGCCAAGTCGCTCACCGAGGTCAAGGTTCTCATTGCCTTCAACCACTCCAACGTGAACACCATCCTCGACATTGTCGACGAGCCTCCTACGGAGACCCACGTCCGTCGCACCCATCTCATACTCGAACTCATGGCGGGCGGCGACCTCTTCGCCTACGTCGAGAAGCACCACAGCTTGCCTGAGATGGAGGTGAAGTGGCTGGCTTACCAACTGGTGAAGGGCCTCAAGTATATCCACGAGCAGAAGGTGGCGCACCGCGGTGAGTTGTCAACGCAAGTATGGCTAACAGCCAGACATCAAGCCCGAGAACATCTTCCTCGCAGTCTCCAGTGTCTACCCTCGTGTCGTCATCGGGGACTTTGGCCATGCCATCACGCTGGACGAGGTTTTCGAGCAGACGCCCGAGAATGACGCCGACGCCGGGTCTCGCACGTTCCCGGTTGTTGGCACGATGAGCTACATGCCCCCGGAGCGTCTCAAGACCTGGTCCCGTCCGCGCCAGACCCTCAAGGGCATGGTCGAGGACAAGCCGCGGAAGCGTCTCCCCAACGGCACGCTCCTCACCAAACGCGAGACCCTCGCCCAGGAGTGGTTTGAGGGAGAGACCAAGGTAGACTCGTGGGCCCTCGGCAGTATGTACCAACGTGAGAGCACTTTATCGCTGACTTTGCAGTCACTCTTATGACCCTCGCGACGAACGACCACCCCTACGAAGACGCCCCGGCCCTAGGAGGACCGCCGACGACGTTCGACATGCTTGCGCGTCGGCCCACCAGCCACCAAGCGTGGTCTGAGTTTCGCAGCCAAAAGGGCCAGGCCCATCGATTCGGCACGTCGGTCATCGGGCCGCAGGGGGCCGAGGCGCGAGACATGTACGAGAAGATCCGAGAGTTCGTGAGTCTGCTCGTCGAAGCCTAGCTAAGAGCAGACCGACTGGCAGCTCAAGTCCGCTGCGTGGAAGGACTGGAGCGCGGAAGGTGAGCAGCACCAGTCGCCCTTGCTGACTACAGGCCGCAACTTCATACAATCACTCATCATGCCCCGCCCTGAGAAGCGTCTCACCCTGGCCAAGGCCCCGCAACAGTACTGGTTCAAGGAGGACGAGGCCGTGCTCCAGAAGCTCTACGACCTCGTGGTGACCGGAGGGCAGGTGCTCAACCCAGCCACCGCGGCGGAACTGCTCGGCCCTCCTCAGCGCCCGAAGCTGTTTGATTCGCCGGCGTTCTCGTCGCAAGGTAGCATCTTCCGGCCGTCACAGGGCGGTCTCGGGATCGTCCTCGAGGACGACGAGGACGACTAGACCTGGCGGTCGAGAATGTCGAAGTGAGGCAGTCGTAACTGTTATTCGTGACCTGTAGATATCTGTCATGGTAGCTGTAGTAGAGCAAACACACTGTCATGTAGCACCATAGCATCGCTAGAGCGCGTAGAGGCTGCAGCCCCTCACACAACCCAGCGAGGATGCACGCGAGCCCACCTTGTTCCGTCGTGTGCGAGCGCGCGCCCCTCACTTCCGTAGAACAGGTCGTTCGTTTAGCTCAGTGGGAGAGCGTTCGCTTCACACGCGAAAGGTCGTGAGTTCGAAACTCACAACG
>JAMALN010000994.1:0-21368 GCA_023630115.1 Cutaneotrichosporon sp. PK4640 | reverse complement strand
GGAGGTCAAAGGAGCCGAGAGGGAACGGATGGATGGATGGATGGGATGGTTGGATGGTGGGCGGGATGCAAGTCACCAGAGCCAAACTACCACCACCCAAACGAAACACAATCCTCCAGGAACAGCCCTATGCCAACCTCTGCCCTCCGTCGCGTTCGCGGCAGGATGCATTGCGCGACTGAACGCGCCGCATGCACAGACTTGCACGTCGTCGCGCACAAGCCCCTTCCGAATACCACTGGCCGCAAGCGACTGCGACGCAGGAAGGGGCAGGAACGGTTACACGCCAACAAGTTCCGTCAGAGTCGCCGTAAGGCTTTGGAGCGCGCTAGCGCCTGAGGCATGGCGAGCTGGATAGCTGCAGAGACGAGGATGAGGAAGACGAGGACGAGGCATAAGACCCTGTGTGGGGTGATGGAGCGACCTTCCCTCTCTGGTATGGGGATAAACCTCAAACGAGGGATGGTTGCCTCTTGTGGATGTCTGTCATGTCCTCAAAGCAGTAACTGTTGTCTCTCGAGGGTTTGACCTTCCCTCGCCCTCCTTTTCTTCTTTGCCTTCCTCGGCGTGTCTCGCTCGCACGCGTCTCTTTGCGTTCCGCAGGTCGACGCATGCTCAAAAGTACGCGTAATGACCATGGATGCGTAGACTCTTGATCTCTTGACCAGCGGCAACAACCAAAAAAGCCATTCGCCTTTGTTGCCCACAACAACAACATGACGACGTCACAACAACAAACACATCCCCCAACCCAAGATTCGCGGCCAAACTTTACTCACCTGGTGATTGCTGCGGTCGCGGTGGTAGATCCCAAGACGATTGTTGATGATAGGGAGTGGATGTTGCCGAAACGATTGTCCCAAAGAAGGATTGTGAGGGAGAGAGTGGAGGGGAAGGGGGCAAGTGGGGTGGAGGGAAGGCGAGTTTGTTGTGTGTTCAGGCGCGATGGAATGTCACCTTGCGGGGTAGTGGGTGGAGGTTGGAGGCGGGGGAGGTGGAAGGGAGGATGGATGGATGGATGCAGGTGGGCTGATGGAGACGAGGAGGAAGTGGATGATGAGGAAGGCAGAGGATGTCGTGTGTGGTGAGGTGTGGATGTAGGGGGGAGGTTGATTGTGGATGCCTCCAAACGAGTGGAGGATTGGCTGTGTGGGGGGAGGGGGCGAGGGTGAGAGGTGGGGGTGGGGTGTGGCCAGTATTGCCTAATGGCTAATGGCTAATGGCCGTAATGACGACCTTAGAAGTGTGCTTTGACGGCGTGCGCAGTGTGTGGTTGCGTAGAGGGAAGGTGGCGGGGGTGGCGTTGAACGACGACTGACTGTGAGGTCAGAGTGAGTGAGCACCAGAGAGTGAGGCGTCGGCGGGGGGGGTGTGGTGGAGGGGAATGACTGCCCAGCTCCTCACCCAATCCAGGGCACCAAAGGGAAAGCAGGAACTGGCGCTGCAACCCACACCCTGAATTTCTTGTATCTGACCCCGAGGCCATCTAGTCAAAGGCACTAGAGCAGAGGCCAGAGCCCAAGAATGTCAGGGAATGATTGTTTGTTTCCTTGTAGGAATTGTAGGGTTTACGTAGGGATGTACGAAATGTGCAAAAATCACCAGATTTGGCAAATCTGTTATGGCGCCCTCAGGTTCAATGGACGTGACCAGGGTAGACTACTCGAGTCAGGGTACATTCTGGGCGTTCGGACCGACTCTTCTGCCATCTGGCCCATGGCCCAGAGTGTTGGTGGCACACGCGTCAACCACGCGTCTAGTCTTTGGGCGGTTGTCAAGGCCCACTCTGTCGGTCTCACTACGGCACCGCTGGGTCCACCTGATGCGCCATCCCGGTCTCGCCGGTGCCCCGGTTCTTACGCCACTGTACGGCCATGTACGGCATCACACGCGCTGATCGGGACACTCAAGGCACACTCGCGCCAAACTCATGGACAGTGTCGCAAAAGCATGTGCGCGTAGTCCTCATCTCGCAGCAGGAGGCGGGCACTTGCCAGGCGCTGTAAGCAGGGTCTGGCACATGACATGGCAAGATGGCAATGTGCCCTTATTCTGGGGTGGCCAGACATGACAAGGTACAACACTAGCGAGCAGTCACCGGCTGGACACACCTCGGCGAGTGGCCTCATGGTGTCGCTTACCTCGTACAGCAGAGTGTTGATGGCGAGCAATGCCGTTAGCGCGCGTCGCGCGGGCCGGAGACCCGGAGAAGGAGGTTGGGTAGCCTCTCATAATGGCAACAACCCTGCAGGCAGGCGGGAGGCGCGTCCTTCACGCGAGCTCGACATGTTCCATGACACGAACATGTCCGTCGGCACTCCTGGGATCGGCGGAGATGTACCAGATAAGCTCAGAGATGAGCGGATCGCCGTCCCGTGGCGCCTGTCGGCTCATGTCTGACAGCCCATGACAGCAGGGGCAACCTAACATGCGCAGGTCGGAGCCGAACGAGTGGCCCGTCGGCAGCTGGCAACCAGACAGCGGTCGCGTTGCACAATGCAGGCAGCGCACAGCCCCGGCTTCCGAGGAGCAACAGAGTTCACAAATGCTTGCACGCATACCGCCGCCTCGCAGACATTGCGTCCCCTGCGACGACGGGTGACGACTCCGCTGGCACCGAGCTGTCGGATGGGACACGGCAGGGGGCGACCCACTCCCGATGTCCAGTTCCGAGGCGGTTCCGTGGTGCCTGGCCCCCTGCCGTCCGGCGCGTCGGGGTTTGACGCGCTGAGCGCGTGCAGGCTGAACTGCCAGGCTCCATGCTGGGACAGGACAGGTGTAGGCGAGCGAAAGGAAGCTGGGACCTGGCACCACTCTCGCGACCGCTCGGCAGCGCCGACGGATCGGGCGGCCTGGCAGCTGGCGGTGTATGTGTGTGGCACTCTCTGCGCTTTGGTTGTTTGGATCGGAGAAATCACGTGAGCACGAGGGGGGCTGCTCATCATCGAGATGGGCGATGCCGACACTGTGCATAGCTCCCAGCGTTCCGGGACGCGATGAGGAGATATACTTACGCGATGGCGACCCAGAAAGCAACAAGCTTGACTGGGCCGCAATGTGGACATGGACTGGAGGGTTTCCTGGAACCGGGGGTGCGACTGGAGAGCGTGACAGGTGTGACTGCCAGAACGTGACGGTGTGACAATGCCGTTCCAGCAATGTTCATGGGGAATGAATGAAATCGCACAGATCGCACAGTGGCAACCTGCCAACCCTCGGCATACGTACGCACCCAGAGTGGGGTAGAGGGCAGAGGGTGCATGAAGGTTGCGGGTGACTTTCGAAGCGCTGAGAACGTCTCGTGTGTTCGGCCTGGGCGGGACGAGAATCCAGCACAGTTCACGGCGCTCCTTCTTTGTCCTTCGGTGCTTCCATACCATGGGCGAAACGCTGTTCTGGGACGCCGGTAGTGTTCGATGCTCGGTCTCCGCGCACGATGACCGACACTGATGCCAATGGCGAGCGGCTACTGTACCTGGTGAGCGCTGAGATCAGTGGAGCTGTGAGACGAGCTATGCTTCCCGCTGAGACCTATTCATTCATCAGCCACCGCTTATGGGCAGCTCACACGATCCCACGGTGTGGCGACGCAGGTACATGCATCTCATCCCACGCCACACGCCACGGATCTCACCGCAGCCCCACCTCCACCCCGCACGATCACCGACCTCCACCTCCACTCATCAGAAATTTCGTCATCGCCAGCTCCAACTTGTCTACGCCAACTCTCCCACACCACAACAGCCATGGCATCCTCCTCCAAGGGCAAGGGCAAGGCGGTCGAGATCGAGGACGAGCACGACCACTCCCTCTGCGGGCACGACCACGACCACGACGATGACCACGGGTACCAGCACGTGCCCGAGGCGCACCACAGCCTGGGCGAGGTGGACATCCGGTGGCCCGTCGTGCGCTCCGAGGAGATCGACGAGGCGATGGAGCACCGCGTCCACTTTCTCGACGAGAGCAAGGGGCGCACGCAGGCGTGCCTGAGCGAGATGGGTGCGTGACCCCAGAAACAGCTGACATCAGCCGGCATCGAGACGGGCATGGGCATCCACAAGGTGACGCTGGCGCCGCACACCGAGTCGACGGTGCTGCACTCGCACGTCGCCGAGTCCGAGTGGCTGTACATCCTCTCCGGGAGCGCGACGCTGCGCCTCGCGCGCACCGTCGGCGACGTGGAGGACCTGCGCCCGGGCCCCGACAACGGCGTCGAGGTGCAGGAGACGGTGCTGCACGCCGGCGACTATGCCGGCTTCCCCGCGGGCAACCCCAAGGAGCGGTGGGCGCACTCCCTCCGCTCGGGTGAGGAGAGCTGCACCTACCTCCTCGGCGGGGAGCGCAAGGACGTCGACGTGATCAGCTACCCCACGCTGGGGCGGACGCTCGTGTGCCACGAGGACAGCGGGGCCGAGGCCATGTTTGCGGGGCGGAGCGATTAGAGATGAATCTCGGTTGATTCGTTGGGCCGCTCGCTTGCGATCGCTTCTAATCAGCTGCCCACCTGACCATGAGGTCATGCGTCAGCAACTCGGTGACTCAACTCAACTCATCGAACCACCACTCACGCATACATACTTTCTGACGCGTCGGCTGCCCAACCTCTCACCCATCTAACGCCATGTCCTTCAACCCCCTAATCAAGGCCGCCGACATCAAGGCGGGCCTCAAGCAGTCCTCCCACTTCCTCAACCCCGACGTGGAGCGGCACACGCTCTGCCTCTCCGACCTCGGTCAGCCCCCCGCCAACGCCGCTAACAGCAGTGGGGATGCAAAAGGACCTGGGCGTGCACTTCGTCTCCATCCCGCCGAACAAGTCGGGCTGCGTGAGTCCCCCCCACCCCCCCTAACAGCAGGAACTGCATCACCACTACGTCGACTCGGAGTGGTTCTACATCCTGCGCGGCACCGGCGTCCTCCAGCTCGCCCCCTGCGTGATGCAGTCCTCGGGCGGCACGAGCGGCCTCTCGCCCCTCCCCGAGCCGGCCCAGGTGCACGAGGTGGCCGTCGGCCCGGGCGACTTTGCGGGGTTCCCCGGCGCGCCGGGTGGCGCGGGCCGCGCGCAGGGCGAGGCGCCGCTCGCGCACACCTTCGTCGCGGGGGACGAGGGGATGGACTACCTCGCCGGCGGGAACCGCCCGGACTTCGACGTGTGTGTGTATCCCCTGTAGGTGGCGGGGCGGGGCCGGCTGACGGCAGCAAACAGAAGACGCTGCTGCGCGACCGCGGCGGCGCGCGGTCGTTGGGCGACTACGGTGCGCTGCGCGACGTGCCCGCGTCCGAGATGGCGAATGAGAAGGCCAAGTAGGCGATGCATAATGACCCAGGCGTGGGCGAACTACTAGATGATGACCCAGGCGTGGGCGAACTACTAGATGATGACCCAGGCGTGGGCGAACTACTAGAGCTGGGACGTCCACGGATCACATGGGTGCCACTGGCAAAGCGACTGCTCTACTGACAACCTCTACACACCCTCTCCCTCACGGACAGCGTGGGACTCGATCAAGGCGTGCGCCAAGTTGCCTTCCACCCTTCGAGCCGGGCTTTGTTAGCACCACCGTCCCTTTAGAGCAGGAACTGCCCCGCCTGCTGGCAGTGGTTCATGGCTGTGGCACGGGCGTGCCCCGCCTCCCGCCACGAGCGACATACGGCGGCGCCTCGGGCCTGCCGTCCGCTGATGCGGTGGAGGAGCGCGCGGTCGGCCCGCCGACTTGTGGGCATCCCCGGCACGCCTGCGATTCCTGGGTCGCTGAGCCAGGCGTGCATGCACGTTGCAGGCGACTCGGGGCGAGTACATGGCTCAGGGACGCACATGGCGTGGGCGTCGGCATTCATCCCTCCTGTGGAGGTGAGGGGCGGGGCGCACCCGATCAAGCGCAAGAACTGGTTCAGCCTGGCTCGCGCTGGGAGTGTACGGCGCGGTGCGCTTTGGGTCGGCGAGGGGACGAGCCGGAGCGTGTGTGAGTACACAAGTGTGCTGCGGGCGGAGGGCCTCGCCGTTAGCTTATCGTCGTCAGCGTCGTGAGTCCCGTGGCCGTCGAGAAGCCCGCCCCACCCCTCCCCGACGCCTCTGGTCGTCCCATCCCGCCCCCGCCGGCCTGCACCTCCCTTAGCCCCGCTGAAACTGCATGACTTCATCCTCTACGCCTCTAAGCCTTGCCGGCCTGCTCGCGCGCCTCGTCGCCGTGGACGAGGACGCAGGGGCCGCCAATGACAATCTCCTCGGAGAGGTTGTGCTCCTTGATGAACGCCTCGATCTCGTCGTTCTCGGCGCCGGGCTGGAACCACAGCGAGTGCGGCTTCTTGGCGGGGTCCGCGTACAGCTGCTTGAGGTACTCGTAGCCGAGCTTGGGCGAGATGATCATCGAGATGGACGTGTTGGCGAGGTCGGGGAGCGCGGTCTGGTGTCAGCGCGGCCTGGGCGGGACTCACGGGCGACTCGACGACCTTGAGGCCCTCGACGGGCTTCGAGTTGTCGAAGCGGTCCGAGGCGGGGCGCACGGGGGTCACGTCCATCTTGCGCTCCTGGTACCACTTGATGAGCTGGGGTTAGCGCGAGCTCGAGAATGCGAGCGAGCTGGTTAGGATCACAAGGTAGCTGCTGCTCGACTGAGGTGAGGCCGAGCCCAGATGGCAGAGCGCCGCTGGCGTGGACCCGTCCTTGTCCCTCCTCAACACTCCTCGACACTCCTCGTCCCCTCTCGTCCCTCCTCCCCAACTCCACCCTCCAACGCCTCCCTCCGAGCTGTCCTCGCGCCCGCGCTCGCTCCACCCACCTTGTTGTCAAACTTCGCCGGGTCCTGGAGCACACGGCCGACGACGGCGTAGCGCTTGGCGCCCATGAAGCGCTTCGCGGCGGCGGGGATGATCTTGATGGTGTGGGGGTCGACGTGGCCCATTGTGCGTGTTTTCGTGAGGAGGTGAGTAGAGGAGAGATGAGGAGGATGAGTAACCGGGGATGGGTGTGTTGGCGTTGAGGCCCCACGCCGGGTATGGGATTCGGCTCGCCTAAATCCCGCCGGTACCCGGTCTAATGTTGAGTGCTGTCACCATCGATTTCGCATTACCATTACGAATCCATTAGGCGCCAGGTAATTGGCCTAATTGTGGGAGATGGGTGGACCGTGGGAGAGTAGTTGGGTGAGTGGGTGGGTGTGGTGATTCGCTGTCAGCGCTGTTCTTGGTTCAGCGCAGGCAGAGCTCAGAGATCAGAGAAGATTTAGAGCTCGTCGTCGAGGTGGGACTTGTGAGTGACGCGGGCAGATGATGTACGAGGTGTGAAGGCAAGAGAGAGGAATGAGGTTTGTGGGCATCAGGCGGCTCATGCGGTCATCTCCATTCCGACGGGCCGTGGGGGCCCTCACACTCTCTGACCCTCCGATCCTCTGATGCTTCCTCACATGCGAGGCACTCCATGCCCATGCTCCGTGACGCATCGGCAGCAGCGGACATCCAAGTGACGCTCAGGCCCAGCTGGACACCGAGAGTGGAGGTTAGGAACGCTTCTATGTCATGGATCTAGCACTCCTGAGACCGTGAGAGCGGCCGGTCTCGTGCAACTCTCAATTAACTCGTGCGTATGACTGCCCAGCTTGCTCAGCTGCCCAGCTGCCCGGTTTGCACAGCATCACCGGCACTGCTCGGCCCCCGTGTTCTTGGCCTGCGGCGCTCGCCGGCCGATCGCAACCGAGCATCCTGATCCGCAGCCCACTCCCTCGATCCCCAGTCTCGCTGACATTCATCCGTTCCTCGGACCCAACCTCTCGCCCTCGGTCAACCATGCGGCGTCCAGGTCCAGGAACGCGCCTGCCCTTCATGTCGACCATGGATGGGGTGTGCACAATGCACACGCGCACACACCTCCACCGACCTGGGAGTGCCTCCGTCGACCTGGGAGTGTTCTCCTCTCGTCAGCGGACCCTTCTCGACACTTCTTGGCCAAATGCCCGTCCGCATGGGTACATGGCAACCATGGCAACCAGGTCCTGGTACACAGGCCGAGGTACAGTATATGCTTCACTAATGGGCCAGATGGCAGGTTCCACACATCCCACGGCCGGGCAAGGTCACGTGCGAAGTGCCCGCCTGGTAATCAACAGCTGACGCAACTCAATCAGCATTCACCATTCTCGCCTGCATGCCGCAGTGCCTCGTTTCAGAGCCAACCTTGTCTCACTGGCCGGACCATACCACCGACTCCTGGACTCGCCATGTGCGCCCCGGCGGCGCCGGCGCGGGATTTGATAAGATGTCTTGGCGGCGGGCCCCCATGTGGCCGCAAGAAGCAGGCTACAGTAGGCAGGCCACTCAATCGGGCCTGGAGCCTGAACTAAACTGTAGCGCCGCCAAGACATCGCTACATGATGCATGACGTCGGCTGCGCTGAGCGATGGACGGTTCCGCATGGACACGGCTTGGCGGAGGCTGGTATACGCATCCGTTCTGCCGTGCTCGCTGCCGCCAGTCAGCTGCAGTCGGCTGGCGATGGACGAGGCACCATGTGGGCTCGTCTTGGCGGTGGGCGTTGCGCCCGGGGTTGGGTCGTACTGGGTGCGAGAGGCCGTTCTCACGGCTGCGCTCTAGGTCAATTGCTCAATGCAGGTTAGGTCGGGCCGCTCGCCGGCGCCGCGGTCCCGCTGGGGTGCCCCGGGGGGCTTGCTGCTGGTATGGCAACCCCGGACCCCAGCTAGTCTGGCTGCCCCAGCCCTAGCCCCAGCCCAGCCCACTGCAGCTGGCGCAGCATATAAGCCGCCCCGCACCATCGCTCTCCCCATCCCCCAACACAATGCGCATCGCCTACTTTGCCCTCCTCGCGACCCTCGCCTCCCAGGCCTCGGCCTACGCGCCCGTCGACGAGCGCGGCCTCGCCGCGCCCGTCCTCGATGTCCGCGCCCCGCACCTCGACTTTGCCCCCGTCCACCACGCCCGCGAGAACGACGGCAAGCCCGCCGGCACGAACATGTACGCGGCGGGCGACGCGGGCGGCGCCGACGCGGTCATCATCGGCGTCCAGAGCACCGCGGACGGGCCCAAGATCCTCGCCGCGGGCCTCAGCGACGAGCGCAAGGGCGCCCTCGAGGCCCTCCTCCCCGGCATCGGGGTGAGCGGGGGCGCGGGGTCCGTCACCGCCATCCCCGGCGGCGACGGGGACCCGGCCAAGGTCCTCATCCTCACGGGCGTGGGCAAGGAGGCGACGCCCGAGGCGCTGCGCCGCGCGGCTGGCGTCGCGACCCGCTCGGCGGCCGGCATGGCCAAGGTCGCGGTCATGCTCCCCGCCGAGGACGCGGACGCCGTCCAGGCCGTGGCGGAGGGCGCGTCGCTCGGCGCCTACGCCTTCAACGTGTACAAGACGCAGGGGGCGCGCAACCCCGTCGGCGAGATTGTGATTGTGAGCGACAACGCGGACGCGGTCAACAAGGCCGCCGTGCTCGCCAAGCACGTCAAGGCCGCGCGCGACCTCTCCAACACCCCCGGCGCGGACCTGTACCCCGAGACGATGGTGGAGGCGGTCAACAAGGCCGTCGAGGGCGCCAGCGGCGTCGAGGTCGAGGTGTGGGACGAGGGGCGCCTCGAGGCCGAGGGCTTTGGCGGCATCGTCGCCGTCGGCAAGGGCTCGACCCGCCCGCCCCGCCTCATCAAGGTGTCGTACAACCCCGGCGACGCCCGGGGCCACGTCTCCATCGTCGGCAAGGGCATCACGTTCGACACGGGCGGCATCTCGCTCAAGCCCAGCGCGGGCATGTGGGAGATGAAGGGCGACATGAGCGGCTCGGCCACGGCGCTGCACGCCGTCCTGGCGGCCGCCGAGCTCGGCGTCCCCACCCGCATGACTGCGTGGATGTGCATGGCCGAGAACATGCCCGACGGCGGCGCGATGCGCAACGGCGACGTCCTCAAGTTCCACAACGGCAAGACGGCCGAGGTGTGGAACACGGACGCCGAGGGCCGCCTCGTGCTCGCCGATGGCCTGTCCATCGCGACCAAGGAGAACCCCGACCTCCTGTACGACATTGCGACGCTCACGGGCGCGCAGGTCGCCGCGCTCGGCGCGCGCACCGCCGGCCTCATGGGCGACAAGAAGGCCGCCGACGCCCTCCAGGCGGCCTCGGCCGTCACCGGCGAGCCGTTCCACTACATGCCGTTCCAGGAGGAGATGTTTGCCGACATGATCTCGAACACGGCCGACATCCGCAACATTGGCGCCGTGAGCAACGGCGGCATGCAGAAGGGCGGCATCTTCCTCAGCCACTTTGCCGGCGACGCCGGCAACTGGGGCCACCTCGACGTCGCGGGCCCCGCGCTCAACTCGGGCGGGCCTTGGGGCTTTACCTCGGCCGAGGGCACCGGGTTTGCGCTCCGCACCCTCGTCAAGGTCGCCGAGCAGCTCAACGCTTAGGTCGACGAGTACATGTAGATGGGCCGTCTTAGGGCGCGCCAAGACACTGTCAGAAGTACGAGTTAGAATTAGCTGCAGTTATAGTTGTTCCTATGCAAGGTAGTTTGATATCTACTACGGCGAGTGAGTCGCCCACAACGAGGGTGGAGAGGAGTACAGACAGACTAGAGCTCTCGATTGTCGACTGCGTAGTAGCCTGGCATTGCCAAACGCCCGCCGAAGCCCTTCGCCTCGGCATCACGCCCTTGACCAGGCGATAGAGTTGCCGCCGGAGCCAACAAAGCACGGTGCACACCTCCTAGAGCAAGTCCTCCGGCGTAGTTCCGTCGGGTGACCCGGCGGTGCATAACGACCATTAGGCTCAGCACGCGTGCCTCCGTTCCAGGCTCCAGCAATCCTCACCGGGTTCCTAGGTGGCGTGTTTACCAGAGATCCGCCGGACTAAACATGACCCAAACATGCGTGAGTGGGGACGTGGACTGCCGCAACAGCGTGGCGCCGAGCACAAGCTCCCACAGGTGTGCAGCCTCCCCTCGGGGGATGTGCGTGGCTATGACTCTGAGTCGTATGAGCGGAGATGTGGACGTACGCATGAACGTGGGGGTATGGCGAGTCGTCGGGCCGCGCTGCAATGATCGGCATGGCGGACTCTGGGCTGCTCTTAGCCGATCAGACAGGGCGCAGGTACTGATATACGGATCGTCATGATCAACGCAGTGCCTCCGAAGGCTGGCTGGTCGCCCGACGTCTCTCCTCCGTTCGCGGATCACCAGCGCAGCTCTAACTCCCACCTCATCCTGTCCCGCGTTGCTCGATCCAGGGCCTGACCCCACGCTGCCCCGCAGCCGGACCTCAACCAACCCCGCCTCCGCTCCGCTCGCACCACCTGCAAAAGCGATGCTCCGACGCACTGCGTCTTCAGGTCGAACTGGGAGTCGAACCCAGGCTACAAGAACTGAGAGGAATCAGAATCTTGTGTACTGACCGTTATACGATTCAACCTTGATGGGACGGTGGGGATGGCGGAGATTGCGCGCGCGCGCGCCGGCGAACGAGGAAACCGGTGGCCTCATGCGTGGTTCGCAGCTGTGGAGCTGAGACAGCTTGAGGCTGGAGGTGTGTGTGTGGAGTAGAGGGTTGCGGAGTAGAGGTTTGTGGAGTAGGGGGGCAGTATACAGTCAGCGGGCGTGGAGGACGACGGATGAGGCAGGACATTGGTCAGGTACAGTACGTTGGCTCCGGCCACCCAGGAGTGCTCGTGTGGCAAACATGCATACGATCGTGTGGGTCATGTACAACAGCGTGACGTGCGTGTAGACAGAAGAATGGACAGTGAATAGCGGAAGGAAGCAGCAGACAGGGTATTAAATGTCGTCAAAGTCGAGGAAACGCTCGCCGTCGACGTCGTCCGAGACGGACACGGACGGGCGAGAGGTGGAGATGGTGGCTGGCGGCCGGCGCCAGTCGTACGCGCTGGCGTGCGAGCCGCGGCGCGAGGCGGGCACGGACGCGATGCTGCTGATCGAGTTGCGCTTGGCCGAGCGGTCGCGGTCGCGGCTGCGCTCCGAGCTGATGCTCGAGCGCTTCTGCTGTGCCGAGAGCGTGAGGTTGAGGTTGAGCCAGGCGGGCGAGAGGGTAAGGCTCTCGATGCTTGCGGTCGGGGAGAGGGAGCCCGTGTCGCTGACTAGGCTGCCGGGCGACGAGGCGAGGAGCGGGGACGGCGGACCGAGCATGCTCACGGGGCGGGAGCGGGGACGGTGTGGGAGGTCCTCAAGCCCCGGCGCCATGGAGAGCTGCGCGGGCTGGCGCAGGCGACTGGTGGTTGGGCGCGACTCCTCGGCGAACGGGAGCGAGAGCGTGTGCCGGTGCATGACGCGGCGGCGCGTCGGCGTTGGCGAGGGCGGTGGCATGTGGGAGTGGGAGCTCGTGGTTGGGGTGGAGCTGCCTGGCGTCGCAGGTGTGCCGTGCCCCGGCGTGACGTTGGTGCTGTGCGGAGACGTGACGGTGTTGCGCCGTCTTGGTGGGGTCGTGGGGCATTCGCGCCCCTCGAGCTTGCTGAGCGTGCGGAGGCGGGCGCGCAGGGCCTCGCTTGGGCTAGAGATCGAGTCGCGTCGGCGGGCGGGCGTTGGGGACGCGGGCTCCTCTGACCAGGTAGCGAGGGCGGCGACGTCGCTGACGCTCACCGAGGTCTGGACGGGTGTTGGCGATGCCGTCAGGCCATCTGGGAAGGAGATGGAGGCGATGGAGCCGCGGCGCGAGCGCGGAGTCGTCGGGCACACGGGCGTGGGCGGCTTGGACAGCACCGGCGCGGTGGGGAGGCCGATGATCTGCGAGTGTCGTCTGCGCATGCGTTCCGGGAGGGGCGGCTCGACAAAGGTACCCACTCCAGGAACAGACGTCATGGTCACGCTCGACTGGGCGCGGCGGCGCGAGCGTTCCACGGGCGCCGGCTCCATCCACGACCAGCGTCTGGTGTGGGTTCGCCGCTCTAGCCGCTCCGGCTCGAGGGGCGGCGGGGGCATGAGGATGCTGGGGCTTGCACTGGGGGCATCGTCTTCGGCGAGAGTGGGTAGAGATGCCGCAGATGCCGAGGGGTGCAGGCCACGCGTCTCGACGCGTAGTGGTGGGGCGGTGGAGGGCGCAAACGCAAAGGATGTAGGGGCTGCGCTGTGGCTTCTCCGATGACTTGGGCGTGTCGGACGCCTGGCATCTCCTGGGGGGCCGAGCGACGATTGCCGCCGGGGGAGCTGACTCAGCGGCTTGTCGCGTGAGCCAAGCGGTGCGTCCGTGTGCGGGTGCGCTGCCCCGGCCCAGAAAGGCGGTGGTGGGATGGGAGGGATTCCCCTGTCGTCCGGGAAGGCGACTGGTCGCCGGCGGGGGGAGGAGGGACATGAGGAGACGGTGGACGAGGCGACGGTGGATGTGGCTGCGGTCGAGGTGCGAGAGGCGGGGCGCGAGGGTGGGTAGAAGACTTGCGGCGAGGTGTCTAGGAGGTCCGACAGTGCCGGGATGCTCGGCAGGCTCGGGAGTGAGAACCTGCCGACCATGATGGTGTTGTTTGGCGTTGGTCCTTTGGATGGAGCGGGGGCGTGGCCGTCGCGTGCAGGCTTTAAGGTGGTCGCAGCAGCCGTAGTGCGGCGCGCAGACGTTGTGGAGCGGTCAACGATTGGCGTGGGACAGGAAACTTTTGCAGTGGTATCGAGAGGAGTGGTGCGAGGAAGCAAGTGAGGCGAGGTGGGGGTGTGTGGTGGTGAGAGGGAGAAGGAGCGAGAAGCGATGTCCTTGCGCAGGCACAGATTTGTCGTCACTCGGAGGTCTGTGTGCTGATCACGGGCCCCGGGGTAGCGACAGCTGGGACAGGTAACGGGGTGGGGGCGTTCCCAGAGCAGAGGCGCAGAGGGGCGGTGACCGTGATACGTGGTCCGTGTTGCGCGGATGGAGGGGGAATGGAGAGGGATGGGTGGAGCAGAAGATGAGATGGGGGCTGATGTGTGAGAGTGTGGATGTGTTTGCTCGACGACCAGCGTCGATCAACACTGGGTGGGGGTGAGGCGTGCGTGTGTGTGGGTGTGGGGTATCGAGTATGCGGGTGGGGCCCAGAGAACCGTGCGTCTCGACGATCAACAATGTGGTGTGTGGGTGGTGGGTGTTGTGTGGGTGTGGGTATTTTGTTGTGAAATGAGCAACCAAGGGGCGAAACGGACGACGAGGATGGTGGCAAGAGGAATATGTACAGCGAGCGAGCAAGAGTGTGAGTGTGTGACAGAGGAGAAGAGAGGGAGAGGCCAAGCGAGAGTGAGTGCGGATGGCAGTAGAGTGACAATGACAAGTGACAAGATCAGGGGCTTGTGCTTGGTCGTACCGTGACACTTTGACCCCTCTGCTTCCACCCTCTCTCCTCTTCACTCTGCACAGTTCACTCTTCTACTCGATGTACATTTCAGCCTGCTACAACGAGTATGCTGGGTCGGAAGGTACAAGGGGGACGAGGGGGGATGGGGGGGTTACGGGTGCCCAAGACAAGAGCTACGAGGGCTTGCAGTCATGTTGACGACCATCCCATGGGAACATGCCATGTCATCGTTCATGGCGTCTAGGCAGAAGGGCCGCACAGTAGGAAAAGTAAAAGCAGGCGCGTCAACAGAGGTTCCGTGCGTGCGCTTAATCCTCGCTTCCTCTGCTATTGCACCTGGCGCCCCTGATGTGCACCCTCGGTGACAGTCTTGTCAGGGGGGGCTCTGCAGGGTGAAACTTGGAGTGTTGGGTGAGTTGTTTGGTTCCACCCAGCCACCCAAATATCCCATCCATTGTGTCAGTGCAGTGCAATTACAACGAGGATCCCTCCTCCAAAGGATCATCAGAGGCGCAGAGGCGCAGAGGCGCAGTGGCTCTGTGCGCCTCCCTTCGATCGCACCCTCTGGACCACCCTCTGGACCCCTTCCAGACTCTCTCCTCCTACCACTGCCACTCTCGGCTCTCATCTCTTCCACCCACCGTCATGGTCATGTGCATGCCATCAACGTAAACCACCTTATAATAATCACCTCGAAACGCGAAACCTCCCCATGAGAACGAGAAATGGGGTCTCTACCTCTCGGTGGAGAGGTCACATGCTCGCGTGAGCAGAACGAGGGTGGGCCCCATCACGTCGCCGTGGGCTGGAACCGGTCTTGGTGGGCTGGAACTGCAATGGCTAGCTGGAGCGTACGATGCCTTGTCCCCAAATGGCGAGCGTCCCGTATGGAGATGGCGCGAGGCTGTGTGAGGATGGCTCGTGAGTGGTGAGACGCGGTACCGGGCGCCGGCAGGAGGCGGACAGTACATGCTGTAGCAGGATACTCCCGCCGCAGCGTAGCGAGCTGCGGTACGGATCTGGCATACCTGACTCTACATGAGCGCGGTACGCGACGCGACCCGGGACCGGAGCGTTCCGATAACCCTCCAGCTCGCTGCGACATGACTCGCCAAGGTACATGACTGGCGTGACCGGAGCGTTCCGACACCCGGGGCCAGCACTATGGAGGGGCCATGATCGCTAGCAGGGTGCAACAAGGTTTGGCGGGGAGCCAGGAGGCCAGGAGGGATGATCACCGTGAACGTGCCGGCTTGGGCTGCTCAGCACGTGCGAGCATCTCACTACTCCGACTCCGAGTCGGGCATGGGCCGTCTAGGGCCGATACGAAAGCGGCAGCTGCTGACGAGAGCGGGACGCGTCGCGCTCGTCGCTCCACCGAGCGGCATTCCGTCATCTCTCGACACGGCCGCGTACGGCATCCCGCTTGCCTGCGTGCATGTTGTAAGCAACGGCAGGCAACGACATGCCGCTGCCGATCTCAATACAGCGATTACACAGGGTCCCGAAACGCCAGGAGCCGTCTGCCGCGGGGCCGGGTCATGGCAGCCTGAGGCCTGACGTTGATGAATACGAAGACGAGCCGAATGGGGGCAGAGAGGGCGGAGTGGACGTTCTGAAACGGCGTTATGGCTTCTCGGGCGAGCTGAGCCCTGCTCATGACGCCAGCGAGGAGCGTGCCAGTTCAGCCAGATGGCTGCAGCCGCTGGAAGTGGTGGCGGACTGTGGCAGGCATGTGGTTCCGTATGCGCCTGCCACCGAAGTTTGGTCAGCCCCATCTCGCATCAGCCTCGCCACAAGGAATGACGGCAAGAGAACAGCGCAGAAGGCGTACCCCCATGCCGCGGAGAGCACTCCCACGCCACGGCCGAAAGGCGAACTGGGCCCATGTGATGACCCGGAACTGTGCCAGTCACCTCGGGTTCCGCACGAGATTCGATCGCATGCCCCACATTTCTCGGTGCTCCCACCTGCCACTTCCATCTCTCGTGCCGCCACGACCTCGCCGTGTTTCTCCAGCCCCATATACGCGCCAGCGGGCCGCCGCGCCCCGTCAGCGCAGACCCCGGCTCCCCAGCATCGGTTGAATCGTATAACGGTCAGTACACAAGATTCTGATTCCGCCAGTTCTTGTAGCCTGGGTTCGACTCCCAGTTCGACCTGAAGAGGCACAGCCTCGGAGCATAGCTTTTGCCGGTGGTGTGGGGTGCGGGTCTGCAGTGGGTGGACGGGAGTGGGTGTGAACTTGCGAGTGAGGGCTGGTGGCTGGGACGTGAGGCGGTCGTGTGGAGGCTGGACTTGTGCCACACTGCCGTGCCACACTGTGTCTCAGGCGGGCATCACCGGCCCATAGCCGCCCAGAATCGAGGCCGAGTACCGCCGGACATGTGAGGCGCTGGTTGCTGTGGGGCCAGCGGAATGGATGGACGAGAGGCAGATGTGCAAGAGGCGGATGTGTGATAGCGATCAGCGGCGTGCAGTGCGCAGCGTTCAGCAGTCCGTGTACTCGCGACTCCAGACCGCGGCGAGAGTGGATCGCCTCATCGTACCAGCAACGCCCATGGCAACCGCGGGGTCTGCCGATCGATCCTCGTGCGCGCGCGTCTCCCCTCACCGCCCCATTCCGTGCGAGGATCGAGTGCCGCCCCATTCCGTGCCAGAATCGAACAGCGCGCGCATCTCTTGATCTCTAGTGACCCCCTGGTTGATCATAGGAACTCTCGCGCGGCCTGGGCTGATGCGCGTACACCGCCATGGGACGACCCCGCGGGCGGAAGGAATGTGAGCTGTGTTCGAGGGCGCCCGGCCCCGCTTTCCTCCAGAGCTGCGATCAACGTCCCCCTGCAGCTCAAGGATAGGCGATGCACCCCACCTCGCGACGGCGATCGGCGGCGTATGTACCCAGGCCGTGCATGTGGGCCTCCGCCCACGAACCAGCACGCCGTGCTCTCGACATTCCTTCCGCTGATCAGAGCGTCAGTGCACGCCGCCATCTTCCCCGCAAGCCGTGACATCACTCCTGCCCCGCCAGCAACAGCCGCGAGATCCAGTCGACGCTCTCCCCGTCGAGGTCGAGGTTGTCGAGGCTCGCAAACCCCGAATTGTGCAGCGCGGCCGCGACGAACGCCGTGTCCGCCGCGTCGACCAAGCCGCGCTGGTCCGCGAGGATGCGGTCGAACGCGGCGATGACTTGGCGGTACAGGTCGATGTACCGCGCCGTGTGCGGGGAGCGGGGCGCGAGTGCGTCGAGGAGGGCTAATGAAGTCAGGATCTCGCTGTCCGTCGCGAGGGCGGTCACCGCGTTCGGGCAGCCCGCCCCGATCCTGCCATTAGCTTGGCCACTTGGGACCCACCAGGAGCAGTATATCAGCGTGAGGCCGTCCGTGAGGATGTCGCTGAAGCCCGCCCAGCCGGGGAAGACGCGGTCCGCGTTGCCCGAGGCGAGCGCGGAGGCGCGCGTCTTGATGCTCCCCCGCGCGGCGCCCATGCACACGTCGAGCGCGTCGGGCGGCGGGGAGGGGAAGCTCGGACTCGGGCGGTGCAGCAGCAGCGTGGCCGCGTGGAACGCCAGCTGGAGCACGTCGTGCTCCCACCCCGCGCAGGGGAGGTCGTAGATCTCCTGCGCCCAGGACACGAGGTCGGCCTGGATGCGGAAGACGCCCGCCGAAGTCGAGCTCTGGCCGGGTTTCGTGCGGCTGTCTCAGCTCTGAAGAATCGCGACTCACGCCTGGTACACGCATTCGAGGACCTCGCCCGCGAGCTTGCGCTGCTTGACGAGGTGCACGCCCGGGCGGAGGTCGATGGGCGGGTACGTCTGCTGCAGGAAGGTGGTGAGGGCCGTCGGGGCGGGGTCGTCGAGGCGCTGGGGGAACTGCGCGTCGATGGCCTCGGGGCGGACGGAGATGGTGCGGCCCGTGGCGGCCGCGATGCGGCGCTCGAGCGCGTACGCGCTCCAGAAGAGGCGGCGGCGCGCCTCCTGCTCCGCGCCCCCAAAGTCCCACTTGGGGTTGTTGCGGTTGAGCCCGAGCTCGATCACGAGGCGCACGACCACGCCCGTCACCTGCCACAGGTTGAGCGCGGGCTCGTCCCAGCTGCGCAGGCCGTACACCGTCGCAAGGAGGAGGGCGCGGAGCGCGTCCGCGCCCCCCTCCCCGAGGACGGGGGGAAGGAGTGCGAGCGCGGTGCGGAAGTACTCGGCGGGCGTGAAGACGTCCTCGAGGGCGCCGGACTGCGCGCCGAGCGCGCAGATCGCGAAGATGACGAAGCGCGCGTACGCGCCCGCCCCGCCGCCGTGGTACACGCCCTCGAGGTCGGCGCCGAGCCGGTCCAGCTCGAGGAAGGGGTACCACCGGTGCACGGTGTCGAGGTAGCCCGCGACGTACTCGCGCGCGAGGGCGGGCGGGGGGAGGAGGGCGCGCGTGTGCGTGCTCGGCATGGGCGGCGCGGCGTCGAGCACGCCCGGCGCGTCCCCGAACAGCCGGATCGCCGAGTTGATGATGATGCCCAGCGTCACGCCGGACATGGAGCCCACTGGGGTCAGCGGGGTCGCCCACGTGCGCACTGTAACACCCGCCCGCGCGGAGGGAGAGCAGGCCCACCTCCTCGGGCAGGTGCTCGGGCGCGCTCTGAAAGCTGCGCTTGGGCGGGAGCGCCGTGCCGGGGGGCACGGCACCGATCTCGCCGTCGACGGTGTAGGCGCGGGACACGAGCTCCTCGAGCCACCGGACGCGCGCCTCGAGCGCCGTGACGTGCGCGTGCGTCCAGAGGACGCACTCGGTGACGTTGCACGCCGCGCCGCCGCGCGTGCAGTTGTTGCAGCGGGGCAGCGTGCCGTCGCATTTGACCTTGCGCTCGTGGCACTTGGCGCAGGCCTTGACGAGGCGCGCGGCGGGGGGGAGCCCGGCGGCGCTCTGGCCGGTGGGCGGCATGGCGGAGGAGGCGGGGGTGGCTTGCGGGGTGGGTGCGGGTGCTCCGGTGGGCGTCGCGGCTGCCGACAGTGAGTCTGACTGCGCACTCAACAGTAATAGTCAGTTGATCAAGTGATGTGGCTCTTGTGACCCCGATAGCAAGGCTGGTCAGCCGACACGGGCCCCGTACATGCTCCGCGGGCGCGGGGTGGCGATTACGGCGCCGCCGAAGATTGCCGGCCCCGCCGAGCTTCCCCACACATAATAAGCGGGGCATCCGAGGCCGGCACCGGAATATCCCACAATGTACGACGGCAGCCTGGTAGTCCTCACTGTGCACGACGTCGACGTGGCGATCGACAACCTCGGCCTCGCGGCCCTCGTCGAGGGGCAGGCGCGCACCTTCCGCTTGTTCTCGGCGTCGCACACCGCCCCGCCCATCCCCTCGACCGCGCAGGACTCGACGGAGCCCATCACCCCCGTGCAGGTCCCCCACCGCGTGGCGACATACGCGCCCGCCGGGCGCTCGCTCTACATGCCCGCGTACATGGCCGGCGTGGGGACGGCGTGCAAGCTGCTCACGCGGCAGCCGGCGGGCGTCGTGGCCACCACCGCGCTGCTCGCGGACTCGGGCGAGGTCGAGGGCATCGTGGCCGCGAGCCGGCTCACGGCGCTGCGCAACGCGTGTGGGTCCGCCGCGTTCCTCCGCCTCCGGCCGCCCGCCTCGCTCGTCGTCTTCGGGTCCGGCGCGCAGGCGCGCGCGCACCTCCTCGTCCTCCTCGCCCTCTTCCCGATTACGCGGGTGGGCCTGCAGGTGCGCGCGCGCACGCCGCGCTCGGCGGCGCTGGAGGCCGAGATCGCGGCCGCGTTCCCGCACGTCGCCTTCGGGGTCGAGCTGGGCGACGCCGACGCCGTCCTCACCGCCACGGGGGCGACGGCGCCGCTCTTCCCCGCGTCCGCCCTGAAAGCCGGGGCGAGCGTGCTCTGCGTCGGGAGCAGCGCGCCGCACATGTGCGAGGTCGGGGCGGATGTGCTGCGGCGCGCAGGGCGCGTCGTGGTGGACAGCGCGGAGGCGTGTCTCGGCGAGTCGGGGGAGTTTGTGCGCGCCGGCGTGGGGCGGGAGGCGCTCGTCGAGCTCGGGGAGGTGTTGGCAAACCCGGAGGGTGTGGAGTGGGCCGAGATCGCCGTGTTCAAGTCGGTCGGGCTGGGGATCCAGGACCTCGCGATCGCGCGGCAGGTGTTCGACTGCGCCAAGGAGATGGGACTCGGCACGCGCGTCGAGGGCTTCGCGTAACATGTACAACATACATACAAGATGGACAGGTATAGGCAGTACACTACTTCCGGGGCGACTTGAAGAAGGCCGTGATCGGCTTCTGCCCGCTCTTGTCCTTGGGCTCGGGGCGCGCGACCTTGGTCTGCCGCCCGCCTCTGCGATCCGGCTCGCGCTTGCGTTTCCCCTGCGAGCTGGGCTCGGCGTCGACGTCGATCACCTCGGGCGAGGGGTCGGGCTTGTTGTCGGGGGTCACGTCGGGCTTGCCGTCTAGCTTGCTCTCCTCCTTGACTTCGGGGTTGGCCTCCTCCTTCACATCCGGTTTGGCCTCCTCCTTCACATCCGGCTTGGCCTCCTCCTTCACCTCCGTCTTGACGTCCGGCTTGGCCTCCGCCTCAGCTTCCGCCTCCCCCTCGCCCATCAGCTCCGCCTTCGAGATCGGCTTCGGGGGCGGCTTGCCAGCCATCGCGGGCGCCTTCTTCGGCGACTGCTTCGCGAAGAAGCTCTTGATCCCGTCCTTCCGCTCCGCCACAGGGAGGATGTAGGATCCGTCGCTCTTCCCGATCTTCCCGACCTCCGGAACGACGGGGTATCTGCCGTCAGCTAATAACAACATCTTGAAAGCTCACGCTGCGATCCCCTTGTAGCTGACGAGCAGGTCGGCCGTGCCCCCCTTGCCGTCCTTCCACCCCTGCGGCTCGACGCCGAGGTCCAGCCACCGCTCGACGTCCGCCTCGCTCGTGAGGATACACGGCATCCGGTCGTGCAGCCACGCAATGTCGCCGGCCGGAACCGTCGTGAGGATCGTAAACGTGCTCAGCGGCACGGGGTTGCCGGTGGGGTAGGGCTCGCGGTTGTCGTCGGGCCCCGGCACGAACTTGGAGGGCACGGGGTCGACGTAGGTCACCGTGTCCCAGAGGCCGGCGAAGAAGA
>JAMALN010000993.1:0-13749 GCA_023630115.1 Cutaneotrichosporon sp. PK4640 | reverse complement strand
CCCTGCTCGACCTCGATGCGGTGCGCGATGGCGACGGCGAGGAAGGGGAGGAGGAGCCAGCGGAGCATGGTGGTTGGGATGAGATGGAGATGGTGACGCGCCGAATGTGGACATTGGCATGCACTGGCGGACGTGGCACGCGACCGCGCGCCTGGACGCCCCGAAATTAGGCACACGGGATTAGCACTTTGTGGGTGCAAAGTTCAGCGGCGGGGCCTGGCGCGGGGTGAGGGGCGAGAGGGTACGTGGGGTGGTTAACACGTCGTGATCGCAGCCTCTGCCTTCTCTCCATCTCCCACTTCATCAATAATCTAGTGAGTCGTCCGTCAATCGAGTGGCGCACGCCGCCGCACGCCGGCGCCGCTGCCGCCGTCTTGGCGCTCCCCGTCCTTCCCCGGCTGACCGCAGATCACAATGGCCGACACCGAGCCCAAGCCCGTACGCGCCCGCAGCTTTGCGCGCTGACGCCAGACCGCGACCGAGGAGGAGGGCCCCCACTTCGAGCCGGTCGTCCGCCTCACCGAGACCGTCGAGACCAAGACGGGCGAGGACGAGGAGGACGCCGTCTTCAAGATGTGAGTTGGGGTGTGGGTGTGGGCGTGGAATGCGAAACGGGTGGCGTGCGCACAGGCCCGCGCAACTTTGGCTGGGGAGCAGATCTCGTCGCTGCCCGGCTCGTGCAGCGCTGCCGGACCAGAGCGCGCTGCCGCTCTAGCTCACCTCGCGCTGACGCACAGGCGCGCAAAGCTCTTCCGCTTCAACAAGGACGAGGCCGAGTGGAAGGAGCGCGGCACCGGCGAGGTCCGCCTCCTCAAGCACAAGGTGACGGGCAAGACGCGCGTCCTCATGCGCCGGGATAAGACGCTCAAGGTCTGCGCCAACCACACCAGTGCGTTTGCTCCGCGGTGTCGCTGACCCAGTCTCCGCCGACATGAAGCTCGCGCCCAACGTCGGCTCGGACCGCAGCTGGGTGTGGAACGCCACGGCCGACGTGTCGGACGGCGCGCCGAGCGCCGACCTCCTCGCCATCCGCTTTGCCAACTCGGAGAACGCCAACCTCTTCAAGAAGGCGTTCGAGGAGGCGCAGGAGTCGAACAAGGCCCTCGAGGCCAAGGACGAGTCCGACGACGAGGAGGAGGCCAAGGACGAGTGAGCTGCTCGATCGTCCAAGCTGACAGACAGGAAGCCCGCCGAGGAGGCCAAGGCTGACGAGCCCAAGGCCGACGCCAAGGAGGAGGCCAAGGCCGAGTAGGCCGATACGGCCAAGTAGAGTAGAGTAGCCAGCGACACATTGTGTGGATGTCAACTCGTCGACTGTTTCTCTCGTGTGGCTGCTTCTTCTCCATGCTGTGCATCCTGGATCGCCCCGCGACCCGAAACCAAGAAAAACGAGTTACTCATGCGACTACAATCCATCATGCACATGACAATGACGATGCGGCCAACCACTGATAAACAAATCTAGAAGAACAGTGCTCAATGCTAATGCCACCCTCCGTGGGCGCATCCTTGTGCTTTTCGCTGCTTACCCGGCGCCCCAGATACGCACCACGCCGTCGGCTCCCGCGCTCGCAATGATGGGCAGCTCTGGGTGGCTGGCGACGTCGGTCACACCCTCGTTCGAGCGCTGCCGGTGCCCGTTCAGGTCCTGCAGCGATGTCTTGCGCTGCAGGTCCCACAGCCGCACGCTGCAGTCCACGCTGGCGGACAGGACGCAGGTTGGCGACAAGGGCGAGAGGGAGAGCGACGTGATGGGCTTGGGGTGCGCGAGGAGGCTCGATGTCTGCGCGCCTGGAACGTTAGCTTGCTTCGGACGGGTAGGGGGGGGGGGGAGCTCACCAGTCTTCGAGTCAAAGAAGCGGAGATGGCCATCCTCGTGGCCTGTCACGACCAACGGCAATGTGGGGTGGCTGAGGATGGCGTTGACCTGCGAGCCCTCCTCGCCGAACGACTGCAATTCACTGCCGTCCTCGAGCGAGTACAGCTTGACGAGGCCGTTTGAGAGACCGACCAACACGCGGCCAAAGTCCTGGTTGTCGCCCGAGACGCATGTCGGGGTGGCGCCCTCAAACTCCGAGAACGAAGCCTGTAACGACCACCTGCCGTCCTTCTCCTCCCACAGCTTCGCTGTCCCGTCGGCAGAGACGGACACGAGCTGGCTCTCTGCTCCGGGCTTGGTGCCGTGCGCACCGTTGGCGGTTGGCCTGGCAGGGAGAAGGCAGACGTCCCACACGGCGTCGGTGTGGCCCTCAAGCGTCGCGACGGCCTTAGATGGGTCGTATGGGGCGTACGGGTCGTCGCTCCTCGCTGCGATCTTCCACACACGGATTGTGGAGTCTGCCGAGCCGGAGAACACCAACCCCAGAGCGCTCGAAACCGCCACTGCGAGCACAGGCTCGGTATGGCCACGGTACGTGGCCGCCGGCTCTAGTTCGGAAGCGGCGAGTGGGCGGTACGTGGTCGACATGACGCTCGGTGCGTCGAGCGCCCAGACCTTGACAGTGCAGTCGTCCCCGCCGGTCGCGAGGATCAGGTCAGGCCCATGGGCGAGAGCGACGCCGCGCACAATGTCGAGGTGGCTCTTGAGCGCGCGGCGGGTTGTCCACACACGGTCGCCGTCCGCGGCCGCCTCCTCAGCCTTGATGTCCTCGTCGATCAAGGTGAGGCCAGCCAGCTGCTCCTCGTCGCTCGTCTTGCCGGGCGGCCAGGGGACCTTGCTCGCGGCCTCGTTCGCTGCCCGGAGCTCCTCGCGCCATGCAGCCTTGCTCTCAGGCTTGTAGATCGCAGTAAGCTGCTGCCTTGGTGGCTCAATGACGGAGAGTCCCGGAGGGGATCCGCCAGAAGGCAGCTCGCTTTCAGGAAGCGCGACGGTGCGCGGTGCCGGAGAGGAAGGTGGGGCATCACCAGCTGCGACCGCTGAGGATTCCTGCGACTCATTCCTCTCCGCCGATCCATTTGGGACCGACGACGGGTTCTGGTCCGAGGGATCGGTGCTTGCAACGGCCTCCTGCACGGTGGTGGCCGTCGCCGCGCCCGCAGCCTCGCTGGCGGCCTGGGAAGTCGGGCCGGCGGGCTCGGCAGGCGCAGCAGGCGAGGTGGACTGAGCGGCGGACTGCTCGTCCTTGGCCTCGGGCTCGCTGGCGGGCTTGGACGGAAGTGGCTGCTCCGACAGCGTCTTGCGGGGACGCTCGGGGACCCCGGCCTCTCCGTTCGATTCGTCGATCGAGACCGGCGCACGGGTTGGAAGGGGGTTGAGCGCACCCGGCGACGTCAGGTATGTAATCTCCTGCAGGCATTGCTTGAGGTACTCGCGGCTGCGTGCACGCGCCTTGGGGTCGCGGGGTGGCGCGGCGAGGTTCTTCCACGCGCTCGTGTCAGGGACTGGGCGGTGCGCCGTTGACGCCGCTTTGGCCATCCCCGAAGCGTGGAGGCCGTTCGCCTTTGGTGGGCGCTCTGGGCGTTCTGCCTCGTCAGCTTCCTTCCGGTTTCGCTACGCTTCTCCAGAGGCACCACCCACCGCTGCTGTTGTCGTCGCCACCGTCGCTGCTCCCGCTGCCCTCCTTGTCGTCGCTGCGGCCCGTCTTGTCCTCGTCCTGGATGGCGATCAGGCGCGCGGCACCGGCGGTCGCACGACCTCCCGCCCTGGACCTGGAAATTGTTAGCCAAAGGCATCCGCTGGTATCACGAACCTCTCCTGCCGCAGAGCATGCTCGAGCATCTTGACGCGGCGCAGTAAATCGACCTTCAAGTTCTCGGCCGAGCGGCGCTGGCCCTCGAGCATGGCGATGCGCGCCTGCAATGTCAGCGTCGCCAACAAGGGTCATCCGCCCGCGGATCCATCCCACGCACCCTCATTTCGGCGCGCTCAATCTCCCACTCGTTGCGGTCGCGCTCCCAGCGCCGCCACTCGCTCTGGAGGTAGTGGAGTACGTTGGCGAGGTTCATCTCGGGCTGCTGGGGCTGCGACGCGGCGTTGGACTGGCCGTCAGAGCCCTGCCCAGGCTGCGGCCCGCCCTGCTGCTGCCCGCCCTGCATCTGCATCTGCTGGTGCTGCATCTGCTGCTGTTGCTGGTGTGGGGCGCCCATGCCGCCGCCGTTCTGGACCTGGCCGCCGAGAGGATATCCTTGCCCGCCGCCGCCGCCGTACAAGGACGAGGGCGGGTACCCTTGGTTGAAGTCCCGTCGCGCAGGGCGCATTATGGCGGACAACTGGGGTGTGTTGTACGCGGCGCTTCCTGCGGTGTGTGCACTAGCGTAGGCAAGTGCAGTGGGTGCGTCGAGTAGAAGGGGTGATGCTGGATCTAGTCGAGTCTTTGCGCGTTGCTATGCGAGCAAGAGGGAGAGGTTGTGTTTGGAAGGAAGGGTGGGATGAATGAGGGGAGTCGCGAGTCGCGCGACCGGGCCGAATGTGTGGCGTTGTTTCGTTCAAGGTGCAAGGGGGCGAACTGGGCGAGGGATTGGGGGTGAATGTTCGTGTCGCGAGTCGTCAGATGCTATGTGCAGTTGCGATGATGGTCTATATGGTGATGGTGATGATGAGGAGGGAGGAGTGAGTGTGGGGGATGAGGAGGAGGATGGGGGTAGGAGGGTGGGTGATGGGGTAGCGTCGACGAGCAGAGTGATGATGTGCAATGCAGGTAATGCGGGTTTGGGTGTTGTGCGGGTACTGGGCCACTGGGCTGCTTCCTTCACCGTAGGCGCGGGCGGGGGGAAGCACAACCAAGGGGAGGGTGCCGAGCAAGGCGGCGCGGGGGGGGGAGGGGGGCGGAGGGTGGAGGGTGGGGGGATCGAACAAATGGACGCGCACAGACCACCAACCACTCCAGCAGCCAGGGGTAACCGTCATACCCAGGACCTTCCCCTCCACCACCCAAGGTCCATACCACGGAATCACGGCATTTGCAAAGTGTGGCATTCATCTCTTGTCAACAACCACCATCCTACAACTTTCCATCGCCCATCGCGTTGAGCGCAAGCGCCTGTTGGGTTTGCAGGAGCGACAGGTGACAGCGCTCTTGCATGACATGCGCTTGAAGCGAGCGAAGGAGGGCAGCGTGGGCAGAGCGATGAGGGAAGGTGACCTTCCCTGCCGATCGAACCGTGACGAGAGAGTGCTTGAGCTCAGCGTGCGCGGTTCCATTGACGACCGGGATCTACGATCTGCGAGGTGGGTGGCGTGCGGAGCCAGATGCGCAGCACAATGTGTACCTACCTCGGTGAGGGGACTGGGAGAGGGGAGGGGTGGTGGTTGGCACTGTCGGCAGACTGCGAGCGGGAGCGAGCTGCGGCGGCGCCGCGCCCCCAACATAGCCCCTATCGGCGGAGTAAGCGCAAGGGATGAGGCGGGTGTTGTGGGTGAGCGGGCGGGCACTGTGATGTGGGTGGGCGGTGAGTGATGAGTGGAGAAGTGGGTCCGTGGAGTCACTCCCAACCTTCCTCGGCATCTCCGCAAGATGAGATAACGGTACTGCATGAGATCACACCCCATCCTTCCACGCCGCCTTCTCGGCGCGCGTGTTCCCCTCCATCTGCTTCCCCTGGTCCCCAGTCACCATGCCAGCGACGCTCTCCAGCTTGCCCTTGACCCCCTCCGCGGAGGGCACCGGCACATCGACGGCCTTGTCGCTCGTCGCCTGCTTGTACTTCCACTGCGCGCCCTCGTTCTCGAGATTCCCCTCGTTCTGCATCTCCTGGTTGCCCGTCACGTACCCCCACGCGCTGGGTCAGCTCCACCTCTCAAAAACGCACCTCTTGGCCTTGGCCTTGGTCGCGTCCACGGTCGCCTCGGCCGCCGCCTTGTCCTTGGCAGCCTGCACCTCGGCCTGCCCCTCCTTCTGGAGCGCCGCGCCGTCCGCGGCCCACTGATCTCCCGTGGGCGCGGGGAGGACGGAGCCCACCGCAGAGTAGACTGCGCCCTGGGCGTTCTGGCGTCAGCCACCACATGTCCGCCGCCACCGACCGCCACAGTGACTCACCTTGAGCTGGCCCGCGACCTGCGAGGGCTCGGTGTTCGTGTTCTCGGCCATTGTGCGTGATCAGAGTGTGAATGCAGAGCTCGAAGAAGATGTGCGCTAACAACGGTGACTGCAAGCAGGCTTCCCGCTGATCGGACATGACGTCATGACGGACCTGGAACGAAACGGGTGTCGCCGTCGTCCACGTCCGTCTCTGTTCGGTTGTGAGATCGGTCAACACTTCTCGCGCCCGAGTAAGCTGACAAACCCCGGTATCCTATTAGACGACGCTCGTACGGCTCATGTCCATGGACACTTCCGCATTCCACTCTTTAAGAACGTTCACGTCGCTCACGGTTCTGACTCCCACCTCATATGCTGCCCTCATCTCGCAGGCTAGCAGCAATGATCACCCACTCCAAGGACGGCAAGGCCATCTTCGTCGCGCCCAAGCGCGCCGACTTCAAGGCGCCGGCTCCGCTGCACCGGCCACCGGCGCTCGCCGCCAACTTCCCCCCCTCGCAGGCCAAGCCCTCCTCGTACTTCACGTTCACGGGCGTGACGCCCGCCAGCACGGAGACGGTGCGCCGGCTCCTCACGGAGAACGACCACGGCTACGACATGTGGGAGAAGAAGCGGCGATGTGAGCCCCGCCCCTCCACGGCTAACGGCAGACGCGCACAACCACTTCGCGCACTCGGCGCTGACGCGGTACTCGCTCGGCGCGCCGCCCGCCCTCCTCCAGGCCGACTGGGACTACGACCGCGGCTACCTCGCGCTCCTGGACCCGCGCGAGGACGGGCGCGAGAAGGACGTCGAGGGCCTCCCGGACAAGATCACGCGCGACAACTGGCGCGACAAGAGCGTGTTCGGGAAGCGCGGCGCGCACTCGCTCTACCTCGCCTTCTTCCACGGCGAGGTGCAGCGCCTCGGCATCGACGCCGCCCTGCGCGAGTACCTCCTCTCGCCGGCCGCCAACGCCGGCGACATCAGCATGCTGTGCGCGCTGCTCGCGGGCGTCGTGCACCCCTTCATCCACCTCGGCCTGGGGCTCGAGTTCGACGACCCCATGGTCGTCGCCGAGGGCCTCGCGCAGGCGTGCCAGCACGACCCGACCATCTCGGGCGCCCTGTACCCGCCCGGCTGGCCCGAGGCGCAGCTCAAGAACACGTCCGGCAAGCCCAGCAAGTCGCTCCTCGGGCTGTATGTCGAGTACCTCGAGAACCCCGTCCTCGACGAGGGGCCGTACGACACGACCATCCTGATCAACGACCGCCTCCGGCAGGCCATCACGCCCGAGCGCGTGCCCGTCCTCCACGACCTCGTCGCGCGGTGGGACGTCTCGGACCTGTCGGACGCGGGCGTCGCCGCGCGTGTCGAGGAGGTGTCGTGGGTCGCCGCGCTGCTGTGCGGCACGACGAGCCGGCCGGGATACAAGACGCGCATCGACTTCTTCCTCGTGCGTAGGCCAGAAACCCCGCTGATGCCAGATGCACCTGCTCACCTCGTCGATGTTCATCCCGGCGTACATGCGCCGGCTGAACGAGAAGGAGCGCCGCATCATCCTCCAGACGTACGCCCTCACCCTCTTCCACATCTGCTCGACGCGCGGCCGCCCCGCCCTGTTCCCCGAGGTCGCGATGGGCTGGCCCGCGGACCCGGCGGGCCCCCTCCCGCGCGCCGGCGAGGGTGCGGCACAGCACAAGCTCCCGATGATCGGCGACGGCAGCCCCGCGCAGGACAACCCGTGGCTCGGGATCGTGGAGAATGCGATCGTGGCGTATGGTAAGTGCGCGGTAGGCTGCGCTGACCCAGACTCGCACGTGCCCAAGTCGATCCGCGCGCTCCTGCACTACTCGCAGCTGTATGGGTGGCGCCCGGCCGGCGAGGTGCCCGGCGCGATTGTGGACGGCGCCGAGGTCGTGCCCGGCATCGGCGCCGTCGACGGGACCGTGTTCACGCGCATCGCGGGCGAGATCATCAAGTACACTGGCTGGGTGAAGGAGTCGGGGGAGGGCGGCGACGGCGAGGACAACGAGTGGGACCGCACCGCGCTCGGATGGGACGGCGCGTGGGACAACGAGACGCCCAAGGTGTGAGCGGGTGTGCGCCGCTGATGGTAGGCTAGGATGTAACGATAGCGCGGGCTTGTAGGCTGGATTCCGATGTGACAGGTGACCAGCAGCTGCAAGCGAGGAACACACGCCAACTCATTTAAGTTTGGCTCAAGCTCGAACCAGGAGGCGTCGGTCGACCCAGGCCACTCCACAGACCATTGACGAGAATTAACGTCGGGCACGGCAGAACACCGTGCCGTCATCAGAAGACCCGGAACCAATGACGCTCAATTGCATGCCGCGGATAGAAGAAGCTTGGCGCACGTCTTCAAAGCTTCGATGGAAGGCGGATGGCACGCAGGTTTACGGAACTTGTGGGGCAACCCCATCCCTTCGTCGACGCTAACAGAGTTTGCATGCTCCTGAGGCTGCAGCGGGTCATGGGCTGTAGCGGGTCATGGGACTCGACGGGAGCACCCCCCACCCCAGCTTGCGGACGTACATATGCGCGGCAGCGATGCGAACGCGGCGAACACCCCCACCATGCTCGCCCTCCTCTTCTTCATCACCCTGGCGTGGGCGGCCGTCACCCCGCGCCAGGTCCAATGCCCCCCCGGCCAAACGCTCTGCGATTACGCCAGCCAAGTCTGCGTCGACGTCCTCACCTCAGCCAGCCACTGCGGGCGCTGCGAGAACCGGGTGAGTGTCGACAGCCACCCATCTAACACCAGTGCGCCGAGGGCCTGTGGTGCTACGACGGCGTGTGCGGGCCCGAGCAGTGCCTCCCGCCCAAGGTCGTGTGCCCGGACGGGTGGTGCACCGACCTCTACACGGACGCCTTCAACTGCGGGACATGCGGCTTCGTCTGCCCCATCGGCGCGCTGTGCCAGGGCGGCGTGTGCACCTGCGCGGGCACGCTCTGCCCGGACCCCGTGACCGGGGGCCTGCAGTGCACCGCCCTGAACTCGGCGGAGTTCTGCGGCTCCTGCGACAACAAAGTGCGTCCCGGAGAAACGGGCTGACCCAGTGCCACTGGACCGAGATATGCTACAAGGGCCAGTGTGTCGAGTACTGCGGGTACCCCGAGAGGAACTGCGACGACGGGTGCAGGAACATCTACAACGACCCGGACAACTGCGGGGACTGCGGCCACAAGGTATGTCGCGCGGGGGCGGGCTGACGCAGTGCCCTGCCGGCGCGGGCTGCGAGTTGGGTGTGTGTATGGTGCCGTGCCCGCCAGGCCAGCGGTGGTGCAACGGCGGGTGCAAGAACACCCAGAACGATAACCAGCACTGCGGGGTTTGCAAGACCCAGGTGGGTTCGTCGCGTGCGTGGCTGATCAGTGTGCGGCCGGGACCAACTGTGTCAACGGGTTGTGCGAAGGAATTTTCAACTACGGGTGCCCGCCGGGCCAGTTCCTCTGCGGCACGAACTGCACTAACATCGCCAACGACAACCGGCACTGCGGCTCGTGCTGGTGGCCGGTAAGTTGAGGGAAGAACGAGCTGACGCAGTGCGCGGCGGGCAAGAACTGCGTCAATGGCAAGTGTGTGTGAAGTAGTCGCGAAAACGCGTCAAAAATGCCAGGAATCTTGCTCAAGCTTTCATAATCTGACAACTGTCCGCTCCCCTTCCCCTGCCGCTCTCACTAGCACATGTACCGGAAGTGCTGGTTCTGGATGTCGGTGAGATCCGACTCGCCGGCGAGCCAGTTCTGGTGCTTGCGCTCCTCGTCAGAGAGGCCCGACTCGGCAAACTCGGCGTCGCGCTTGCGGTTCTGGCGCACATAGTGCCACCACCAGTAGACCGTGTTGGCCATGTTGACGATGAGGATGACGGCGCACACCGTCAGGCCCTTGAGGTACTTTGGCGCGTCCGAGGGGCGCATGACCTGCGACCCGACAATGTTGCCGATGCAGTACACGAGGCTGGGTCAGCGCAATCTTCGGGGGCGCTCACAGGCTCGTGGCGCCGAAGAACGACTTCTTGGTGCGCCCCGCGACGTTGACCGAGATCATGGGCCAGGCGAGGATGAACGAGCCGATCGAGTAGACGAGGGAGAACATCCACACGCCCCACTTGGCCCACTTGCCGACGTTGGCGAGGCCCGCGAAGAGGAGCACGAACACGCACACGGCCTGCACGAGGAGGGCGAGGGGGAAGCGCGCGCGGGGGAAGTAGCGCACCGTCACGGCGCAGCCGACGACGCAGCAGAACGTCACCGCGTACATCGGCAGCGAGTAGAGGACCGTCTCGAGGCTGTCGAACCCAAAGCCCTTGTAGATGAGGTTCTGGAAGGTCGTGAGAGCGCCGTTCGGGATGTTGCCGAGGAGGTTGAAGAGCAGCGCGCACCAGTACTGCGGGTCGACGAGGCACTCGCGCACCTGCTCCCAGCGCCAGGGGGCGGACTCGCCGGACCCCGTCGCGTTCTCCACGATGCGCGCCTTGGCCATGCGCTTCTCCCGCTTGGACAGCCACCACACCTCGTCCGGCGTCCCGCCGAACACGAGGAAGATGAAGCCCATGCCCACGGTGATGGCGCCGAGGAAGAGGTTGATGACGCGCCACGCGGCCAGCCCGCCCTTCTTCTGCTGGTTGTCGGCGATGTAGTAGATGCCCACGCCGAAGACCATGGCGAAGAACGAGTCTGGATTAGCGCACTCTTACAGCCACCCACTCATGGCATAGTACAGGCCCTGCCGCAGGGACTGCTCCTTGCGGAGGTACCACGACGCGGTGAAGATGGCAAAGCCGGGGGTGACGACGGCCTCGAACCACCCAAGCCAGACGCGCACGGCCGCGAGCTGCGCGTAGTTGTTGCACGCGCCGAGGCACATGACCATGGCGCCCCAGAGGATCGTGCACACGGCGAGCGCGCGCCCGAGGGGGAACTTTTGCAGCAGGTACGCCATGGGGTACTGCGCGAGCGCGTAGCTCATGCTGCCGTCAGCTAAGCCAGAGTTGACGCACTAGAAGAACGAGGTGAGGTTGGCAAACTCCTGCGTCGTGAGGCCCGTGTCCTCCTTGAGCCCGAAGACGACGCCGGACGACAGCGACGTTCTGGTGTCAGTTCCGCCCCCCGCCACTCCACCGCCATCTTCCCCTGCTTCCTGAAGACGACTGCCCTCGCAGCGCTGCGAAGTCGCGAACAACAGGAGCAGCAGCACTCACTTGTCAGAGTACTGCAAACCATAGAGAATCATGAGCATGGGCATGAGGATAAAGTCGACCTTGCGCATGAGGCGCGAGTACTCGCTCGACGTGAACTCGTCGTGGGCGCGCACGCGGTCCTCCGCGACCTCGAGTACGCCCTCGTCGCGCTTGTCGATCGACGGGCGCGACACGCTTGGCTGGATGTGTTCGTGGTGGTCGTGCTTCTCGTCCATGGCGGGTTCTGTGGGGTAGAGAGAGCTGGGGCGTGCCCATAAGTAGCAAGGTGTGCCCATATGTAGCTAGGTGGGCCCGAGCCGGACGAGCCCGCCGAGAGCACAATAGGCGATACGCGACGCTGGGGTATCGGCTGCCTGACGCTCTCCGCCTCAGGCGTCACGCCATCTGCCCCGCACCGGGAGCGGAGCGCTGATACGGCGTGGGCATGTGATTCGGCGCTGACGTCGGGGCTCCTAGACTAAAGGCGGAGAGACTGCGTTAGGAATGTCCTGCTGGTCACATGCCTGCCCTGAGCGGCAGGTCGGCATCTCGCGGCGCAGACGCCAAGGCGCTAAATTCAGCGCTCATCGCCGCCACGCCAAGATACGACGGCGGGATGCTTCGGACCATGCCGACTGACACTGACACGGGGTCGGTTATCGGGGGGTGATACCGGGGTGCGATGGCGTGTGGCCTGCACGCACTGCGGGCTGTGCACATATCGCGTGCCACACAGAACACCCGCCACATGGCGCCACACTTCACATTCCGTCATACAAGTCCTCGGCATATCTCCTACTCCGCCGCCTCGCCGGTCAGCGCGATCATGCTGAAGCTGACGTCGCCCTCGGCGTTGGGGATGTACTTCTCGCGCACGAGCTTGGCCGCGTCGCGCAGGAGGTCGGTGCTGGGCCCGCAGTCGAAGGGGCCGGCGCGCTGGCCGTCGAGCTCGACGAGGCGCGTCTCGCCGGCCTCGTTCTTGGCCTGCACGAACGCGAGGAAGTGGTTGTCGACGTTGATCGCGTCGCCCGTGGGCACCTCGCTCTGCCCGCTCTGCGCGGTGGCCGTGTGCGCCTCGCTGAAGAACTCGGTCTCGTCGAGCAGCTTGGCGCGCGCCATGGCTGCTGTCAGCTGTCACAACGACTGGCGAGCTCACGGTCAAGGGGGAGCGAGTCGGCCTTGAACTGCAGGAGCTTGCTGCCCTTCTCGAGGTCACCCTCGGGGAGGTTCAGGAGGGCGTGGAGGAGGCCGATGGAGCCGCACGCGTTCGGGATCTGCGGTCAGCTGCGGGTACGCGAGCGACAGCTGAATAGGAAGGAGGGAGAGTAGGACTCACCTGCTGCTTGATGTACCACACGTCTCCCTTGAAGCGGTTGCCCTCCTCAGCGTCGTCCTTGATCCGGACCTGCTGGAGCTGGCCGCGCGCGGGGAAGAGTAAGAGGACGGCCTTGACGGGCTGCGGCACGAAGGAGAGCATCTCCTCGTCGAGGGACCACACGTCCTGGAACGAGAGGGGGTGGTCCGGGAGGCCGAGGGGGCGCGCCCACTGCCGTCAGTTATGAAAGGGTAGACGTTAGGACGTCCAGCCGCCGCTCCGGATCATCGCTGGACATGTGAGACAGGCTCGGCAACTTACGTCGGTGAACACCTTATGTCAGCAGGGAGGGGCAGGGAGACGTACCTCTGTCGAAGCCTCGAGGGGGACCCACTTCTGCCGCTGCGCCATGGTGGTTATATTGGTTGGGGGGGGGGAGGGGGAGGTGAGGTGAAGATGAAGCACAAGAAAGTGATGGGTGGGCTGTGATGAGGTTGTCCCGAGGACGACAAGCAAGCGAACACGGCAGGTGGAGGTGGAGGACGTGACGTCACGTGGCGTACTTTCCCACGGCCACACTGTCCGTAGACCGAACATGTCAACAAGACGGCCCGGCAGACAGCGACAACGAACTCGGCATCGCACCATCGCCTTCAACTCGACTCGACGCGTCTCCGAACGCGTCAGCACGCGCCGCCTCGCTCCATACGTGATCCCCACTCGTCACCTTCTCGCGAACCCCCCAACGCCCGCCGCAATGTCCAACATCCCGCCAGAAGTCGCCAATAACCCCGCCCTCCTGCGCCTGTATCACAAGCAGCAGGAGTACTCGGGCCTCCAGGCGCTCAAGGAGGCGACGGAGGGCATGCTCTCCAAGGCGGACAAGCTCGCGGAGCAGAGCAACATGATGGCCGATGGCGGGGAAGGTGGGTTCTCAGCTCCTCCACTGACGCTTGAAGCTGACGACAGCCATCGGGCGCGTGCTCCAGCACTGGACGTATGTGCAGCACATCCTCGACCAGATGAGTGAGCTCCCGCCACTTGACCAGCTGACATCAGAAAAGTACGCGGACACGGGCGAGGAGGAGGACCCCGAGCCGCTGCCACAGATGGTGCGGCTGGCGTACACCGGCGAAGGGGAGGCCACGCAGCAGGCTGCGCGAGAAGCTGCGACACCAAGCAAGAAGTAGGCTTTATCGGCACCCGCATAGACTGTACCACCACATGTACCACCATTATGTTACATTCATCCGGCATTCACCCCTGATTCTAT
>JAMALN010000991.1:0-13807 GCA_023630115.1 Cutaneotrichosporon sp. PK4640 | reverse complement strand
CCCGACCACTGCCTCGAGAGCTGGTTCCTCCATGGCACAACAGACTGCGGCAGGCATGACGTGGGGCCCGAGGAGAAGCTTGACGCAACGTGGACGTGGGTCAACGGATCCGACGGTCGCTGGCGCGCCGAGATGGAGTACTGGCGCCGCGAGGCGGGCATCTATAGCCCCGACCAGCACTTTCGGTACGTCCCTGCACAGCTAGCTAAGCGTGCTGTAGTGGCGCAGTTGACACTAGTGACTTCAACGAGCTCAAGTACTCGATGCGCTCCGTTCTGAAGGCACTGCAGGGGCATCTCCGGACGTTCCATCTCGTGGTGTATGACTTTGCGTTTGACGTGACGCACGACGCCGCTAGACTGACGCCGGGCACCGGGCTGTCTTCGCGTGACACACTTCGCGTCGCACAAACTCCAACATGGCTCGACTTCTCGCGGCTCAACGCCACCGCCAAGGGTCGCAAGTACCCCGATCTTCAGTACGCCGTGCACTCCGAGATCTTCCATCTGCCCACAGTTGCGCAGGACGCCGTGAGCACCGAGGTTGTCGACGAGGCCGAGTGGAGAACCAAGGCGCTGCCATCGTACAACTCGAAGTCGATCGAGAGCCGGCTCGGGTGGCTACCTGGCCTGGCTGAGACGGCCATTGCGCTGAACGATGACTTCTTCATCCTGCAGCCGCACTCTGTTAGTCCCCCCTCCGTTTCCGTGCTGACGATAGGTCGCAGACTTCCACTCGTCACTGTACGGCGATGTGTTCCACTTCGACAAGAGCGTGAGCATTTGTCTGCCCCCGGACGAAGTTAACGCCAGTTCTACCAGCAGCCTAGGCCTGTATTGGACAAGAAGCTGTTCAATGACGCCGGAGAAACGGGCGGGCTGGTCCACGCCAACTACTTTCTCTCACAACGCTTCCCGAAGAGGCGCCGCCCATACGTCCAACACGGCCCTCGAGTCATGTCCCGCAACATGCACCACGAAGCCAGCATCATGTTCAAGGACGTCCTGACGGCGAGCTCGTCGCGGCGCTTCCGCGAACTGACAGGTGGCCCTCCCGACGTCCAGATAATGTTCCTGATGACGGCACTAAAGGTGGAGCGCTGGCGCGAGGCGCTGCTGTGGACGTATGTCGTCGCGAACCTGGGAGGCGTCGAGGGCATGTGGGGCCATTCTGCACGGGAGGCCATCAAGGACTTTTTCGACCTCGGCGAAGACGATACCGACGTCGAGGGCATCGAGGTGGAGCGCGGCGAACGATGGACGACGAACAGGATGAGAATCGACAAGACATTTGACCAGATGGGCTGGCACTCGCCCAGGAGGGTCAAGTACCAGTTCTGTAAGCTCTAGCGTACTGTGGCAAAGCTGACCGCAGCGTCCCTCGACGGACACATGCCGCCCATCATCGAGCCCGGGCGAGAAGCTAACGCGAACGACAAGTGGGTGGCACAGTGTGGTACATGCGCTGAATCCAGGTGCAACTTTGAGCTCAACAAGTGCCTCGGGACTTTCTGGAGCGAGAAGACGGACGTGCCGGCGGCGGACATGTTCAAGCGCCTCACCTTCGAGGAGCCTCAATGTGGCGATTGCTGTGAGTCGTTGTGGCTGGCTCTCTCTCCTCCAGCTAACAGCAGTGATCATGGCGCTAGTCTCGGCCTCCGGGCCATTGGGCTTGTCATCCTTCTTCCCGCCCGCCGACGCGACCTACGTCCGCCCGCGCGGCAGCGCGCTCGCGTACCTCCCACCACCGCACCTTCCCCTCACCCCAACATGGCAGGAGGCCGACTTCTCACTGGCGTCCGTCATGTCCAACACCGCGCTGCCAGGGGAGAAGGTCGACCTGAGACTCTACACGATGCGGCTGCTCTCGCGCTACCTCTACGTCTCAGGATCGACAGCAGCGCAGTTCTACGAGCTCAACAACCCGCCGCAAACCAACAAGACGCTCCACGACGTCGATCGCCGGCAGGGCACTACGGTTCTCGGTCTGAACGACAACGTCGAAGGCGGCGAGAGCGAGGTCAAGGCGCTGCTTGGCGAGTGGTTCGCGAGGCGCTGGCCGCAACCTGCGCCGTGGGAGCGGGTGTAGAGAGCGAGGTGGAGCTGTTTGAAGGAGTTAAATTTAGATAGCAAAGCATGATGCCCTCAAAGTAGTGACTGGTAGCTGCAGGCTAGTCCGGCTTCTCCGGAGCGTTTCAGGCCCCGCGGAACGGTAACCAGGGACGGGCCGGGATCTGCGGGGAGGGCGGAAGTCGGTCGTGTGACCATGTACAGTGTTTCGCACTGTGCTCCCATTTGCCTTGATGTATTCTACAGTGAATGATTGTGGCCTTGTACATCCAGGGGGAGTGCAGATATCGAGGAGTGAGGTGGTGTGCACCCTTGGCATCCCCTTCCGTCCAAATGGTGGCAGGCTGGGGCGCATGGGGCGGAAGAGGTATGCAACATTCTGTCTTGTACCGACCATCCCGTCCGCAGTCGCCCTCGTCCTCGACTTCGTAATTGCGTACTCCCCCCCACTTTCCCTCCTCTCGGTCTCCCTCTACGCTGCTCCTTCTACGCTCAGCCACTCAAACCCTACAGTACAGTACACATCGCCTGCCTGCCTTGGTCACGCCGCGACGTTTGGTATGTCCTTGCTAGTCTCTGTCCACGACATGTGCAACGCTGTGAATACTGCGGACGGACGGGGCCAAGGATAAGGTACTCGTACTGTACGTCGACTGAGGCGCCGCAGAATACCATTCCGACATCGCTGCTCACTCTCGTCCTCCCCCTCTTCTCTTCCTTCGCGTGGCGCCGGAACCGACACACCCACGGCTGTATGCCAAGCCCGCGGCAACAACACTCTCCGCCAGGGTGAAAGGTACAGCGTCGCCGAGCGCAGTCGCAACCCCCTTGCAAACAGAGTACGGCATACATGTCAGGGGGCGGAGTGGTGCGGCTGGATACGCGAAGGGGATGATCTTCCAGGCACTTCAACTGCACTGCACCTCCGAGACTGGCGGAAGTGGGGCAATGCGCAGCCTCCTGCGTATGTATGTACGGCACATCGGGGAGCGCAGCAGTGGGCACACGGTTACCTTGAACGGCTCTACGTGTAGAAACTGACTCTTATCATCACTCACAATGTCGGGGTACAAGCTCTTGCACCCGACGCCGGCGGCCTCGACAGCGCGGAGCTGGCTCGCTCGCCGCTTCCTTCTCGTCGGTCTCGCCGTCGCCTGCGTCGTCCTCCTCCTGACAGCCCACCAGGCCGAAGTCCTCCCCCCTCTGACCTTCACAGACCACAGTGCCAAGCTGTATGTGACGCTGAGCGACGCCATCGCCGCGGCACCCGCCAACCTCACCGCGGGGTGGACGGACGACGAGGCGCCACTCCACCTCCTCGGCGCGCCGGCGTCGTTTGTCACCATGGCCAACGAGGACGTCCTCGACGCCCGCACGGGCGAGCCCTTCACCGAAGACCTCGAGGGCGGCACCTTCAACCTCGCGGTGCTCAAGCTGCCGCCGGGCAGCAAGTTCCAGCTGCTGGGCATCGCGCGCGGCCCGACGCGCAAGCACCCGTTCATGAAGGTCAAGGACCACCCTGCGCGCGAGCAGAGCCTCGTCCTGTGAGTATTGTGTTGCGTTCACGGTCCGTTGTGAAGTGGATCCCTGTGCGTGCGCGCCCCCAGAGATGAGGCGTAGCTGTGCAGAAGGCGGAAGATCCGGACGCTGTCAAGTTCGCTTCGCTGACCTCAGTTTTGGGCTCAACGTGCGCCCGGACGGGTCGATCTTCGCCACCACAAAGGCCCACGCTATCGACTACCAGCTTATCCCGCGGGAGGGGTGCGAGATCACGGGCCACTGGGTCGCCACGTACGGCGTCGAGGACGCGCGGATCTTCTGGACTGTGAGTGCGATGTGAGCCGGGTGAGGCGGACAAGTGAGCAACGCGCGTGTGAGCGAGACAACGGGGAATGGGGCGCGATTGTGAGCGGGGTTGGCGCGAGCAGCAGAGCGAGCGGAGGTGGTGTTCACTGTGTAAGCCCGGCCATGAACCCCCTGGTGTGGACGGCCTTGTCAGAGGAGGCAGGCCAACTACCCTCTCAACCAGCGGCGGAAGTCTTCCGGCCCAAGCACCCACAACCGCGCTGCTGTTTGCTGACCCCAGGACGCCGGTACACCAGCTGTGACCTTTGGCCGCTCGAGCGACTCGCCCAAGATCTGCCGTGCCCTTGGCCTGATCACGGACATCCGCAGCCACTTCCCCTTCATCAACGATGCGATCGTCCCGAACGCGCGCTACGGCGTCGTGCCCTTCTCGGGCCGCGTCGAGCCCGGCGAGTCGCAGTCCCTCGAGCTGCGCAAGGAGGGGCGGCGCATGCCAGTCGAGAAGAACTGGGCGGCCTTCTACCCCGGAGCCCGCCGCGACCCGGGGACGGTCCACCCGTCCGTGGCGTACTCCGTCTCCCCGGCGCAGATGATGGCCGTGTCCAACACCTCGCAGCGCGCGCTCGACTACAAGACCCTCGAGCTCCCCGAGTACGCGACCAAGTGCGTTTCCCGCGTGCACAAGTGGGACCCGCGCGCAAACCACCAGGCGTCCCCACTCTACCGGCTCACCCTCTGCGAGCGCGGTTGCGCCGCGCACGAGGGCAACACGGTCAACGTGGCGGTCACGCACGCCAAGCTCCGCGGGCGGCAGTACATGAAGTACTTTATGACGTACAACACGACGGCGCCGTTCAACCCCATCAGCGTCGGCCCAGCCATGTTTGTGCACGGCGACAAGGTCGACGACCCGAAGAAGATCAACTTTGCGCTGAGCATGGTGCCGCTCGAAAAGGCCGACCTTGACCCCGAGGCCAGGCGAGTCAACGTCAAGGGCTACTCGCCGGGGCACTTTTTCATCGACGACACGGTGCTCATGACGCTTGGGCACGCCGACGACCGCATGATATCCACGACGTTCCCCGCGACGGAGATGCTGGCGCGGCACAAGATGTGCGATGAGCTGTCTGATTAGAGCATGAGTAGGCGTTCGTGAGCAGGCAGTTTTACCGAGATATAGACGATATGTACAGTTGCAGCGTGCGCGCAGGTGGCGGGTGTTAGCCTCAGTCCGCCAAATACCGCCGCCACACGATGTACTGATGCCAACCTCCTAGATGTCAGTGATTCGTTTGAAGACCTGCCGGACAGGCATCCGGGGTACGTCTGGGTGCATGGCCTGCCAGAGTACACGGCCTGGGGAATCGTCACCAGGAGTGTACACAGCCTGGGGAATCGTCACCAGGAGTGTACACAGCCTGGGGAATCGTCTCTCGGTACTGTAGAGTAAACGCCATTGTGACCAATGACTCGGGAGTGTGTCGAACCCTGCCACGGGCCGCGTGTTTGTCGCCAAACATTGTATACCTCCGGTCCGACAACGAGCCTCGCGTTCTCCTGTGGGGCCGCCTCTCCTCTCCTTCGTGCTGTCGCCGCATCGCGAGCAGCGTTCTCTCAGCGGGCCCGCCCCGCTCAGAGATCAGCTCGCTGTCTCAGCACAAGTTCAATTGGCGCAGCGGTTAGCGCGGCAGATTGCAACGAGCATCTTCGTCACGATCTGTAGGTCCTTGGTTCAATTCCGAGATTGAACTTTTTAGAGCACCAGGACGCCCTGGGATGCGCCTCAGCCATGTGCTGGGCTCGAACTGGGGTAGGAGGGGCGTTGGAGGTTGCCCAAGATGGTTTGCCGCCGTGTGGTGGGTTGATTGGCGGGAAAGACACCAGTAAAGACAAGCCCTTTTGGTACGGGCACCAGTCTGGCGGCGGCGAGTGGGGACGTTGTTGTCTTTGTAGGGATGGTCGAGTGACACTTGAGAGATGCGGGTTCGGGGAAGCTATATAGCGCGCTCTAGAGATCAGGGGTAGCCAACGTGCGTGGATGCCACACGGTGACAGCCCGATCACCAGGGGCCGCGAACATCATTCCGTCGGAGATGCAGGAGGTGAGCTGTATGCAGGAGAGATGTACTGTAGACGGAGGGCGACTCTGAGCTTGCAGGCGCTGGTGAAGATGCCATGTGCAGGTGTGCTTGATGTGGCAGCCCACGGACATGTCACATCGCTTGACTACCGGTTTCAGGCCCCTGCGCCAAGTTGGTCAGAGGCGCCCAGTACCCCCAGCTACCGGACCCCCAGCTACCGGGATAGGTGTCTGCATGAAAGGCGCATGCAAGGCCGAGCGACCTTGCCATTGACGGATGAGCCTCATGGGTGACGCAGCTGGATCTTGGGCACGGGGACTTGGGGGTGGCACTGTCTGCCTGGTGCTGAACTTTGCTCCCCTTGGCAGCGAACACACACCTACACTGAACACTGGACGTGCATGCAGCACGGCACCACAGACTGGGACCTTCGCACAACAGGTTGATACGTCTGCCTCTCTCACCTTCGCCGCCCCCTGGTGGATGACAGCCATGGACGCTCTCGAAGTCCCGGTTGGCAGGTGCCCGGGAAGTCTAGCCCCCCAGCACCCGTTCACAGATGTTGTGCCCAGACAGCTAGATCACTTGGCCGACGTGCTCGGGCTATCGCAGAGGGGGCGCCGTCAGTGTGCACATTGCACGACAGCTGCCCCTCTGGCAGAAGATTGCCGCCCCTGTGGTAAGGCGCAGTACGACTGTCGCCACACTACACCGCGCCACCGTGGCGCATGTAGTTGGCGAGGCAGACTTTGGCACCCCGACCAGCACGCGAGGTTGCCCGAGCAGTCGTCCGAGGGCGAGAGGCAGCCGTCGACTTTGTTGTGAAGGGGGAAGAGACCTCCAGTCCCGTCTCGCACTGTCAGAGAACGTCTGTTCTGTGGTGACCCACCTCCCCAACTGCGCCACAGCTCGGTGGACGGAAAGCTCGACACGATCCATGACTGCTACACCCATGGCAACACCAGAGGATACCGGGGAGACCTGACCCACCCTCTACAGTCTCCTCTCGAAGTCCGGCATGTGTTTGTGGGAGCCGGCTAAAAGTCTCCGGCTCCGGTTCCCGTGATCGCCACTTGATCAGCGCACCTGATCGCCATCGTCGAGTAACGTTATCCGGCGGCACATCGTAAGTTGGTCAGCTAGCAGCGCATCGTAAGTTCGAGCTGGCCGTAAGTTGGCTGTCGAGGCACTCCCGCAGTGGCGCGGACGCGCGTCGCGCTGCGCGTCGACAATGGTCGTGAGGGTGGTGGTGGCGGTGGCGCGTTTTAATAAACCGAGGCGCCACTTGCATAGCTTGGTGCGGGGCAGTGAATGCGGACGCCGTGAACGAGTACGCAGCCTGGGCTGCAGACGGGGCGGAGATTGGCGCAAACCTACGACGCGCAAAGTTAGGTTGAGCCGGAGTGTACCTGCCAGGCCACCGCGTACCTGGGCGTCGGTGCCTGCAAAGCGGGACGCCGCGTCGCCGGCATGCGGACCTGCATCTGTCCCAGTTTCCGACGGACGCGCATGGGTGTACGCGCTCGTTGTTGTTGTTCTGCATTCCGCACACATTACGATGCTCGCGGGTTGCTCTGTTCGGTGAGCGGTCCTGGGACCTTGGAGCGATGCTCTGGAATGTAGCCGGGTTTCTCGGAGTTCCAGTCTGAGAAGACGGGGGAGTCGTGGTCGGCTTGCTCGGTGACGACGTGACCATGGGAACGGTTGGCGTCGTACTGACATGACTGTTGGGAACCTGTTCATGCATGTACAGTACGCCGAGTAACGTCGGAGACAAGCTTCTCGTGCGCTTCACGTCATCTACATTGCATTGGGCGCCGTTCGTGCAAGTTGCAGTTTACATCCACACCCCGCTAATGAATACCCACATGCCACCCATCCTCACTCCAGAGTCCAAGGTGCACGGTTCAAGTTGCGCAGCATGTCCACTGAAACCAAGCCGCACAGCAGGTCAGCTGCACCGGCCTCGCCGGATGCCAAGCGCCTGGGCGTACCAGGGTCCCTCGCCCAAACCACACGGGCCCCTGCCAGGCGGTGACAACATCCGGGGCGCACGGGGACTCAAACATCGCGCGGTGCTCAGGGGATGCCAGCGGTCTAAGCGAGCAGCATGCTGGACGTATTCAGTACAGACCAGCTGCATACAGAAGGGAGAAGGGGCTACGTGAATGCGAGAATGAAGAGGTGAGAGGGGGGGATCTACAGAGCCTAGTCCATGTCCACTCCAGTGAATCGGGTATTTTAGCAGTCGTTGCGGTTGACTGCATGTCAGCGGCGAATGCGCAGATGGTTAGGTACTTACACCACTTGCCCATCTTCCAGCCCTCCTTGCCCTGCATCCAGCCGTTGACCATCTGGTGCATGTAGTCGAGGTTGGGCTGGGCGAAGCAGCGGCCCTCGTCCTTCATCTGGTAGACCTCGCCAGCGGTGACGCCAACGCGCCAGCCGTTGTAGGCGCCAAGACCGGCGAGGACGGAGCCGTTGTGCTCGTCGATACGCTTGCGGAGGTACTCGGCGCCGCGACGGATGTTGAAGTCGGGGTCCTGGCAGTTGCCGTTGGGCGCACCGTCACAGTTGGGGCCGAGGAGCTGCATGAGGCCCTGCTCGCCGATGCCACCGACCAGCCAGTGCCGGCAAGTCGACTCCTGGAGGGCGATCGCAGCAAGCATGATGGGAGGAATGCCAAACTCGCCACCGTAGCGGTAGAACTGGTCAAAGTACTGGGTGCAGGGCGCGAAGATGCCGTCGCCGTTCAGGTCGACGTAGATCAGCTGGTCGAGGGTGATGTGGGGAGGGGCCCAGCCGGCGCCGTCAAGACCGCAGTCAAGCCACCACTGGGCGCCGTTGGGAGCCTCGGGCGAGGAGGGGCAGGGACCGCAAGTGCTAGAGTCAGCGCCAGACGCTTGATTGACGCCTTACCCGTCGATCTGCAGGAGGCCGTTGTGCTCATGCGGAAGGCTCTGGGCCTCATCCTGAGCAGGAGGCTGATCGTCAGCGTGTTTAGAGTTGATCACTTACAGCCTCGGGCGCAGCCGAAGGCTCGGTGGGCTGCCACTCGCCACCCTGAGAGGGGGCGGGCGCATCAGCCTGAGGGGCGGCCTCGGGAGCGGCCTCCTCGTGCCACTCGCCCTCAGCAGGCTGCTCCTGGTGCTCGCCCTCAGCGGGCTGCTCCTGGTGCTCGCCCTCGGCAGCGGCGACAATGGTCTCAGGGGCCTCGGCCTCCTGCTGAGCAGGGGCGGCCGGGCGGGGGCGGCACGCGCCAGCGCCGCGCTTGCGGGCGCCGGCACCGCGGCGGGCGGGGGGCGGGGGAGCAACGCCGGGAGTACGGGCCTGGACGCGCGAGCGGCGCAAGGCAGCGACGTGGGGCTGGGCGTGGCGCGGCTCGTGGGCGGCAAGGGCGAGGGCGGGGAGGAGGCCGAAGAGGGTGAGGACCTGGAGGGCGACCATGGTACGAGAGTGTGGATGGGGGAAGGAGAGTAAGGTAGAGGCGTGAACGAGCTGGTCGAGAAAGGAGTGTCGGGGGGTCGGAAGTCGTCGAACGCTGAATAAGGTCGTAAGAGTATAAGAGGGAGAGAGAGGTGTGTGAGTAGACGGAGAACAACGTTATAAGCAAGCGCCAAGCTTGGGCGGTGGGGGGGGGGTTTGGGTGGATGGACCGTTAGCGGGCCCAGCGTCCCGTGTGACGGTGAGATGGGACATGGACAGCGCGCCAAGGGCCAAGGGTGAGTCCGAGCGTCCACCCTGGTGGGGCTGCGTGGTGCGCAGGTGCGCAAGTTGGCGCAGCACAAGGAAGGGGGGCCTGACCTGCGGACCGTCAGACCGGATCAGGAAGCCAGCCAAGCCAACCGCTAAAACCGGGGTGTGGTATGCCCAACAGTTGGAACGCATGGGACGCGAGACGCGTCAATCGAGGACGTCAACGCGCGCGATTCCGAGGCGCCGAAAGGTTAGGCGCGACGTACACCTTACCTGAATGCCGCGCCGAGTGTTTGGGTGTCAGAAGGTAGTCTGACCAGTCAATGTGCTTGTTTGACGTGTTTGACGCACGCCAAGTCGCCTCTTTCAGGTAGAGTGACTTGTAAAGTGTGCGCAAAGAAGGGGCCGCGGGACGGTAAATGTGTGCCAGATTGCGGAATACCTACAAGCATCCATCCACCAACACCCTTGTTGCGCCCTGATCGCCCCCAAGTCTAAGTCTAGCGATTCTAATCCTCAAGGGGTTCTCAATGATGAATCAAATACCTCACGTGACTCCTCGTCCCCACTCGCGTGGATCCCACACGATCTGCGCATGGTAAAATTGCTTCCGCCTCTCTCCCTGACCTCCACATGACGTTGACGCGTTTCCACTCACCCACCTTGACCACCCCCACCTTCCTTACTTCCTACACAACCCTCTCACGTCAACACCACTCTGCGTTCAGTCCAGCTGCCCACCATGGAGAAGGCAGCTCGAACCACGTTCGAGATCAACAACAACATCGCCGTGAGCAAACTGCAGCTGGAATGAGCTCACAGCTTCAGACAGTCGACCCGGCCGAGCTTGTCTTCCTCTACAGCACCGACGAGGAGCGTCAGCTGGAAGCCCAGGAGCCATGGAAGACAGAGTGAGCTTTATGGACATTGCCCAGGTCAGCACTGATGCCAGCCCCCACTACTTCCAGACCGTTAAGATCTCGGCTGTTGCGCTCATCAAGATGGTGAGCAACCTTCCCTCATCACGCTGACAGCAGGCAATCCACGCGCGCTCCGGTGGCCAGTACGAGATCATGGGCGTCATGTATGGTCGCGTCCGTGACCGCACCTTCTGGATCACCGACGCCGTTGCTCTCCCGGTGCAGGGAACCGAGACTCGTGTGAACGCTGGAAACGAGGTGAGTCTGCACCGCCTCACTGCCTCGATTGCTCACACTCGAGGCCATGGAGTACATGGTCGAGTTCCACTCTGCTCGCAACGCGGCGGGACAGCATGAGAATCAACGCGGCTGGTACCACTCGTGAGCTTTCGAATGACCAGAGTGTCAACTCACCTCAGTCACCCAGGATATGGATGCTGGCTGTCGGGCATCGACGTCGACACGCAGATGACCAACCAGACGCACCAGGACCCATACCTTGCCGTTGTTGTGAGTGGCTGTGCATAAGCTCTCTGACGTCCAGATCGACCCCAACCGCACTGTGTCCGCAGGCAAGGTCGAGATTGGCGCTTTCCGCACCTACCCCCCGGACTACAAGCCCCCAACAGGTGGCTCGTCCGAGTATCAGTCCATTCCTCTCGACAAGATTGAGGACTTTGGCGCCCACGCCAACGCGTACTACCCTCTCAAGGTGGAGATCTACAAGTCCAAGACGGACGAGAAGCTGCTCGATCTGCTTTGGAACAAGTATTGGGTCGAGACGCTCAGCCAGAGTCGCATCCTCTCTGTGGGTTTATGGATCTCAAGCAGAGCTAACTGCAGAACCGCGCATACACCACATCACAGGTCAAGGACCTGAACGCAAAGCTGCGTGCCGCCGAGAGCAAGGTCGGGGACTCCACGGCGGAGCTTAGACTCAAGGCTCCACCTGCAGGTGCGGAGGAGGGATCCAAGGACGAGTTCCATGGTCTCGAGATCAAGCCGTCAGTGCTCGGTGACCCCGTCAAGGACAGGTGAGAATCTCTTGCTTGGCACCTGCTGACCCTAGCAACCGTATCGCCAACGAGGCGAAGAATGCCATGACGGCGAACGTGATCAAGGCCAAGCTCTTCAATGAGGGCGTCGACAAGCCCATCTCTCCTGCCGAGGCGCGTGCTGCTGCTCGTGGGCTCCGTGGCAATGCTTAGATTGAAGTTGGTGTCATCTCGCATCCAACTGTACTAGAAGGTCGTGACTGTGCATGTATAGTGTTTGTGGTATGTGGTTGGCATGGTTGGGGGTTGTCTGTGATCGGGAGAGTGCGGAGCACCCATTGTTGAAGAAGCGGACCGTGCGGTGACGGGGTGAAGGGGGACAGTGCATTCAGGGCAAAGCCACGTGGAGTGTATGGTGGTATGGTGGGACGTCGCGTCGACCACCCATGGTTCGCACCCAGCGACGTCGGAGTCGGATTGTGTGGGTGCTCGTCAGACATCCTCATCCTCCTTCCTTCTCTTCTCTCATTCCCTCGTTCACACTCGTCTTACTCTTACCCTCTTGTCACCCCAGCATATACGTCTAGCACTTCCGTCGTGCTCGACCATTCTTCATTCCCGTTGGTTGTCCGCTCGGCCCAAAAGTCACAAGCCATCCTTCCGCCCACAAGGAACAGGCAACCCCGAGTCCACCACCCACTTTATCATCCCGCTTCCGCACTTGAGTTTCCCAACATGGTGGGAGTTCGAGGCCTTGATGGTGAGTCGCCGGCTGCTCCAGGTCACTGACCGAAGTCTACCTCCGTGAAAGGCGACTCACGTCGACTGCGCCATTGAGCGCGCTGGCCAACACGCGTCTCGGCATCGACGTCAACTGTTACGTGCGCACACTGCTGTCGGACGCAGACCAGCGCGAGCCGCTCATTGCCTCAACGGGTGGTCTCCCGCTGTCGCTCGCAAACCGCATCGAGAGCGACCTGCGCCAGCTCGACAAGCACAACATCAAGCCCGTGTTCGTCTTCCCCGGCCTCCCGCTCAGCCAGCGCCCTCCCCCCAAGGGCCAGAACCCCCAGCTCGACAGGGAGAACGCTGTCAAGAACGAAGCATGGTCTTACTACGAGGACGGCCAGGTCGATCGCGCGGTGGTTGCCTTGACTCAGATTCGCCATGGCATGTGGGTCGACACGCAGGACGTGGTCCGCCTCCTTCTCCGTGCGTTCAAGCACCGCTTCGTCGAGTATGTCATGGCCCCCTACCTCCCGGGTGCCCAGGTATGTCTGTCGTGCAATGCAGGTCTCACACCAGCTCGCATATCTCCTCAAGCACCCCAAGGGTTACATCCACGCCATCTGGTCGGACTCTGAGGCGCTGCTTTGGCCCGTGGACCGGGTCATCACCTCTGTCGACTGGTCCGGCACGTTCAACTTCTACGACAAGCCGCGCATCTTGGCCGACATGGGCTTCACCTACGACCAGTTCCTCGACCTCGGCCTGTTAGCAGGCTGCAGTCTCAGCCGCTCTATTCCGCTCCTCGGCGAGAACTTCAACATGAGGGGAGTGATGGAGTACCTGCGGAGTGGCAAGTCTGGCCTCGCCGTCTGCCAGAATTTGTCGGTGCAGTTGAAGGGGAGTGGCTACGTCGAGAGCTTCATGCGTGCGCGCTTAGCCATCAAGTACTCTCTTGTGCTCACCACCGATGGCAACTGCCTTCCTCTCCCACTCGTCGTCCCTCCTCCCGGCCAGGTGGTCACCCCCGCCGACGTCCCCTCGGACTTGGACGAGATCTTCTCGCCCCGCCTCCCCGACGAGCTCTACTTCCTTCTTTGCCGTGGCATGGTCTCCGCGCAGCTCGTTGGCTACCTCGCGTCCGGCCTCATCGACGAGCGCCAGCCACTCGCCGACTCGCCCGAGTACCGCCGTTTCATCAAGGACATTATCACCGAAGGTGCTACCTCGCCTCGCTGCACCACTCTTGCCCTCCTGACCAACCCTCTCCACCCCCAGTGGGCGCAAAAGCGGATCGTAAGTCTCGTCTTATGTCGCGTGACGCTGACAGAACAGTCTGCCCACTACTACTTCGACCCAGCCTACGCCCCTCCCCAGGGGGCCACTGTCCCAACGACTGACGGCTTAACGCAGTCTCTGGTTGACAAGTGCTCTACGTGGATGGTCCCGCATCATGTGCTTGGCGATGAGCTGCGACGCCAATCAGTAAGCGAAGAGCGGTCCACCTAGCTGAC